>JASTWP010000597.1:0-128800 GCA_030770255.1 Temnothorax ravouxi
GGTAGGTAAGCTAGGCCGATTCTAACATGGGATCTGAGGGGGGGTGAGGGGCGGGGGGGCGGGCGGGGGGGACCGCGGGCGGGGAGGGGACCGCCGGGGGAGGGGGGGACGCGGGGGAGGGGGAAACGCGTTTTTCGAGCGCCGCGGAGAGGGGGGAGGGGGGAAACCGCGTTTTTGAGCGCCGCGGGAGGGGAGGGGGGAACCGCGTTTTCGGCGCCGCGGGGGGGGAGGGGAACCGCGTTTTCCGGCGCCGCGGGGCGAGGGGGTCCGCGTTTTTCCGGCGCCGCGGGGCGACCGCGTTTTCGCCGCGGGAGGGGTCCGCGTGCAACGGCCGCGCCGGTCCGCGTGACGTCACACGCTCCCGCTCGCGTTATCTCTCCCTCGCCCCGGTCGTCGCGCGCGTCTTTGTTCTCGCGGTTCCTCCCGGCCCCCGGCCCCCCCCCCCCGTTCGCGTTATCGCTCACGATCGCATATATTTTTTTCGCCAACAATATTTAATCGTTTAGATCTTCGCGATATTTAATTTTATATTATATTTAAGTAAACGATAAACGAAGCTTAACGACAGGGAACGGTAAATGAAAAAGGAAATTTTTTAACCATATTATATGTATTTATTTATCATGAAGCGCATTATACACAATAGTATCCAAGCGTATGCTAATAATTCACAATCAATAATCGAATTTTTATCATAAAATTCACGCAAGATTGTAACTGCGTTACATTTATCGGTGATACAATTTTGACGTAAAATTGTTACAAAATGTTTGAATTTTCACTTACGTCGTGAACATTTATATATAATTGAAAATACACATTCTCGACGCAATGTTCTAGTTCGAACAGGAAGAGTACAGTTGACGGTTTCATGTACAAGTTGGTGCCGCACGACGTCAATTTTACAATATCTGCGTCACGTATTTTAACAAGCTCCAGATCTCGAAACGTTAGCGATGATGGTGCCGATGACTGCACGAGTCGCTGTATATCTGCACGTTTTTCGATGAATGTCACCCACGTTGCATGTGGCAGAATTATCCGATTGCCTCGGTTATCACCAATATGTATATCCACAGAGGACATAGGTCCCGCGTTGATTCCAACATCCAAAAATTTATATGCTGTCGATGTCAAGGCAAATCTCCTTCCCAAAATACGTGGCGTGTAGCGGGGTTTATCAAAACTGAAAAAAAATACAATTACGTTTATAAAAGTTTTTTGCACAAGTATATACGAAAATTAGCGGTACTTACTCATTGTGCTGTTTCTCGCACGTTTCATCCTGAATCGGAACGTAGTAGTTCGCACCGTGAGTGTTCATCGTATCTAGCTGTTTGCGACGTACACGAACCGTATCGAACTCTCGACTGCGCTCTAGAATCCTCGTAGACCATTTATACATACACAAAACTGCAAATCTTGCAAAAATAGCGCCAATGTACGGCTGCTGCATGGTGACCACCACCACAATCCACATATACGTTAAATGTGATATCTTTGTCAAGAACATTCGTGATGAGATCACCTCATCGGGCATCAAATATGATTTCTTTTCAAGAGCATACGTGTCTCGCGATGATTTCATCGAACACGTGCAAAACTGCAAATTTTGCAATTTCGCATAAGTCAATGGAGCGTTATTGTTTTGAAGAACATGTCGCGACATGTCTCGCGATGATTTCATCGAACACGTGCAAAACTGCAAATTTTGCAATTTTGCATAAGTCAATGGAGCGTTATTGTTTTGAAGAACTTGTCGCGACATGTCTCGCGATGATTTCATCGAACACGTGCAAAACTGCAAATTTTGCAAATAGCGCCGATGTACGGCTGCTGAGATGAAATTTGATATGATAAGCAAACGATGCATCATTAGTAGAATATAAAATGACGAATCTGGGGGATACGCTCAATAGTCGAGAACTGGAAGTCGTGAGTGCAACAAATGGCGTTAGCAAGAGGATCGTGCAATAACATGGAGCAAGTGTTGTTGGAGCAATCCACCCTGTTAAATTCGAGAGAAGACTTTGCCGCGTGGGAGCAACGATGCGACGAGTTTATCGAATCGTTGGAAGAACAAAGCCGAATTAAACGGCCACGATTATCGATCGATCAGTCATCGATCGGTCTCAAACAGTCGTTGGTCGCTTGTATCGCGCGACTCGAAGGTTTGAAAGACTCGGTACGTCAACGTTTCGTGCATGTGGGTGCTGGATACAGTGCGAGTGAGACAGGACTCAGATGGCGCGAGATAGATACGGCTTTTGAAAGCCGTATACTGACCGGTGCGGTAATAAATTCCAAACACATCGACCCTCATCAATTTCTCAAAGATGCGGGAGACATTGTACTCGATCGTGTGCGGAACGTCATGCAACGACATGACAATGTAAAAATTAACACAGTGTTTAATGGTGAATTTGTTGCGGGTGACAAACGGCGCGAAATAAAAGTATCGCAACGAGAAACTATGAACTTCTTTCGTGAGTCCGATCTGTGTGAGTGGTACAAGCGACACGTCATCGAGCCTACCTTAGCAAAGCTGGAGGAATTCAGGAACGTGATAGCGGATGGGCGTTGTCGAGTATACTCAATTTAACGGTAAATGTGAACAAATATAATCCATTGCACGCGGGATGTTTTGTGGAAATACCGCGAGAAATTAAAAAGAAAAAAGCGGTGATAAACGTGCAATCAAGAGACAATGCATGTTTCGCATGGTCAGTGACGGCTGCTCTGCATCCAGCCGAGAGACATGCAGAACGGAATCGTCGTATCCTCATTACACGTCGGTGCTAAATCTTACGGACATTGAGTTTCCAATGACGTTGGATCAAATTAAAAAATTTGAAAATCACAACGACATCTCCATCAACGTCTACAGCATCGAAAAAAACAAGGAACTTGCTATCTTGCCATTACGGGTTACTGATCGTAAGATGGGCAGACACGTAAATCTGCTGTACATGCATGACGACAACGTGGGACATTTTGCGTGGATAAGAACCTATCCCGCCTCGTGAGCTCGCAAATTAACAAACATGGACACAAAAATACTTTGCGATCGGTAAGTACCTATAGTTCTTTTAATAATATATAAATATTTGTGTATAAAAAAAATTTATAATATTTGCGTTTATTTTTGCAGATGCTTGCACTACTTCAGCTCCAACGAGAAATTGGAAGCCCACACCGTCGACTGTCAGGAGATGAACGAATGCGCGATCAAGTTACCGAGCGATAACGACAAGTGGTTGGCCTTTAAAAATCACAGCAGGAAGGAACGAGTTCCGTTATCGTATACGCCGACCTGGAATGTACCCTGGAGAAGATGGAAGCGGATCCGGAAACGTCTAGGTACACATATCAGCATCATCGCGTGTTTAGCATAGGGTACTACGTGCGTTGCTCGTACGACGAGTCGTTATCTATGTATCGGTTTCGTCGCGATAAGGATTGCGTCGCGTGGTTCACCGAGGAGCTAAGGACGTTTAGCTCACGACGTCAAAACTATCTTGTCCACTAACGTACCCATGGCAAGATTTTCACGCGAGACGAGTGGGAAAAGTTTAACAGCGCAAACGCACTGTCACGTGTGCGAAAAACCGTTCGAGCCAGACGACGTGCGAGTACGCGACCATTGTCACCTGACCGGCCAATACAGAGGTCCCGCGCATTCTAACTGTAACTTAAATTATAAAGATTCGCATTGCATTCCCATAGTGTTTCATAATTTATCGGGCTATGACGCACATTTTATTATAACTGAAATAGCAACAGCGTACGAGGGACATGTAGATTTACTCCCAATTACAAAAGAAAAAATACATTTCGTTTACAAAAAATGTTCAAAGCACCGAAGATAAAGATAAGAAAACTTGCGTCAAATTGCGATTTATCGATTCATACAAGTTTCTCACCGCTAGTCTCGACAAATTGGCATCTTATCTCAGCAAAGATAAACTGCAAATATTGCAACGCGAATTTTGTAAAATATCCGCAGAAAATTTTGATTTGCTGACACGAAAAGGCGTATTTCCCTATGAATACATTGACTGCGTCGAAAAATTGGAGGACTTGTGTTTACCACCGCGCGACTCGTTTTACAGTTCATTGACAGGTGACACCGTATCCGAGAGCGATTACGCGCACGCCGCCAACGTCTGGCAGCGGTTCTCCATTCGAACGCTCGGTGATTACAGCGATTTATATCTCAAAACTGATGTCTTGCTGTTGGCCGATATCTTTGAAAATTTTCGCGATAGCTGCGTCGCGAGTTATGGACTCGATCCCGCGTATTATTATACTCTACCGGGTTTTACGTGGGATGCTATGTTGAAGCATACACACATCAATTTCGAACTGCTTACCGACATTGACATGGTCATGTTTATCGAACGCGGTATACGCGGCGGTTTGAGTCAATGTTCAAAACAGATACGCGCTGGCCAACAACAAGTACATGCAGTCGTACGATCCATCGAAACCGTCGTCGTACCTGATGTATTTTGATGTAAATAACTTATACGGCTGGGCAATGTGTCAACCATTGCCATATGCAGATTTTAAATGGGTCGACGATGTAACCAATTTTAATGTTATGGATGTCGCGTTAGATTCCTTGATAGGCTACATACTCGAAGTCGACTTGGAGTATCCACAACATCTTCACGACGCGCACACTGACCTACCGTTTTGTCCCGACGCGCGATAAACCACCCGGTAAGCGGCAGGACAAGCTCCTCGCAACATTATACGATAAGAAACGATATGTAATACATTATCGCAACCTGCAGCAGTGTACTCGTCACGGTCTCCGTATATCAAAGATTCACCGCATACTGAAATTCGCGCAATCTCCATGGCTTCGCGATTATATAGAACTTAATACGAAATTTAGGACATTGGCCAAGAATGATTTTCGAAAAAAATTTATACAAATTGATGAACAATGCCGTGTTTGGTAAAACCATGGAGAATGTGCGCAATCACGTTGACGTGCGACTCGTGACTCATTGGGAGGGTAGATACGGCGCGGAGGCAATGATAGCAAAACCAAATTTTCATAGCCGAAGCGTCTTTTCGGAGAATCTAGTAGCAATAGAAATGCGAAAACTCGAGGTGAAGTTCGACAAACCAATCTACGTGGGTATGTGCATCCTCGATATATCCAAGACATGTTTGTACGAATTTCATCACGAGTACATGTTACCGTTGTATCGCGATAAGTGTAAAGTCACGTACACCGATACGGACAGTCTCATTTACCACATCGAGTGCGACGATGTATACGATACCATGAAGCGCCACATTAATAGATTTGACACTAGCGATTATGCAATCGATAATGCGTACGGTATCCCACTCGCCAATAAAAAAGTACCGGGCTTAATGAAAGACGAAAACAGCGGTGCGATAATGATCGAATTCGTCGGGCTTAGAGCAAAGATGTATGCCTTGCGAGTAGATGGTAAAAAAGATACGAAAAAGGCTAAAGGTGTTAAGAGTAACGTCGTAGCTAGGTCGATAACGTTCGACGACTACACGCGGTGTCTGCGCGACGAAATTGAAATGTCGCGACAACAGGCTTGCATAAGATCCAAACTACACGAGGTATACACCATATCCGAAACGAAAATAGCTCTAAGTCCGTACGACGATAAGCGCTACATTATACCCGGTTCTACCGAAACGCTGCCATGGGGACATTATAAAATACCATTGTAAATATATTGTAAATACATTTAGAAAAATAAATGACACATTTGTATGTATAATATGTTTTTATATTGTAATAAATTTTTACAATACATTATTCTTGTGTATCCATGAATTGTGTGAATTATCAAATCCTAACCACTTTACATAAACCTCATCCCCCCTTTTGCGCAAAACTTTTTCAACGAGATACACGTCGGGATTAGCAACGCGATGTAACTCGTATTCGTAGAAGCCGCCGGCGATGGGTTTTCCGCAGGAATCTTCCAACAGATACGTCACGGGATTAGTTTTCTGCACTTTGACGATTCTAAACACCTCCGTGGTCCAATTTGGCGTGTATCCTTTCTCGAAGATTGTCTTGAATTTACTCACGCGTACCGAGTCGCCTACTTTGAATCGCGCGGGAGCAGCGATCTTTACGTGGCTGTACACAGTTGCTAGGAGCTTGTCGGCGATCGCGGGGGTAACATCGATGGGTCGCATGCCAATAGTTCGATGCTTTCGCGCGTTGTAATCCGATACGAGACCCGACAGCGAGTCGATCCATTTGTAATTTCCATTGCGCGTAAACATTTTCCACATGTCGTTCTTGAGCGTGCGATTGAATCGTTCGACGACCGATGCCTTCATTACGGAATAGGTCGAATAGTGATTGATATTATGTTTCTTCAAGAGTTTCTGCACGTTTGCGTTGTAAAATTCTTTTCCCTTGTCAGTCTGCAAATTTTTCGGGCATCTTCCGCCGTCTCGAATTATTTTCGCGATCGCCGCAGTAACCTCGGGTCCGCTCTTGGCCTTGAGCGGTACGGTCCATGCGTGCTTGCTCAGCACGTCGATAACGGTGAGTATGTAGTGGTAGCCTCTGTTGAATCGCGTGTATGGGCGCATCTCGACCACATCCGCCTGCCACAGATCATCGTATCCCTGCACTATGACGCGTCTTCGAGAAAAATTTCTTCTCGCAGGAGCGTGTAATTCTTCTACCAACCTCCGTTTCTCAGTTGATTGCTTCTTACCAGCCATGACGATGACGCGCAACTGACGCAGATATCAGATGTACGTTCTTATCTATTCGCGATGATTCGCAATTACATCTTGAATCATCTTTTGAAGTTCGTTTAGGGTAATTTGCACATTACTTTGGAATGTGGCCATCTTTCTCTCGATTTCATCCTGTTGATCTTTCAAAATTTGCACGCTCTGCTGCACGTAACGTTTATTGGCTGCATCGCCATCATCTACAGGCGGCGCTATCCGTCGAATCTTGCGCGATTTCGCGTCAAAGTCGGTGGCGACCATGCAAAGGGCGTTATCGCGCACGTAATTTCTGATTAATCCGCTCCATTGATAGTACGGTTCCGCACCGCCTCTTCCGAGCGATATACCAAACTTGTTGATCGGCATTTCAATGTTGATTGAATGACTCGCCGACGCGCGGTTTAATTTATAATAAGTCCAGCCTCGCGAAGTTCCTCGATAATCGATAGGATCTCGTTATCGTGACCGGTGTGACCCGCTAAGCGCGAAGCTTCGAGCAATCGAAGACGATCTACGAGCTCGTTGGGATCGTCCCAATGAACATAGTCGATCTTGTTGTCGTTTAATGTCATGGCACGCGGTATACCTTTTCCAGCTTTTTTACCCGATATCGACGATGCAATTATATGGTCGATCTTATTGCCTGTCATGGCACGCGGTATACCTTTTCCAGCTTTTTTACCTGAAATCAACGGCCCGATTATATGTGTGTACTTGTATCCCCTGTTGCTATTTATTCGAGCGTGAGCATCATAATTGCGTTTATGAGCACTCGTCATCAACAGAATGCTCTTGTACGCTTGCAAGTCGTCCTCCGTGTAGATATCGTCATCGGGATATTTCTTAAAGATCAACTCGTAAAGACCGCGTGTGCCAGCGTATCGTATGCCGTCGATAATTATCTTGTCCTCATTGTTCACGTCGAAACGTTTATTACCGAGCATCATTCCATCGTTGGTGAATTTAACACCGTACGCGATGTCTATACCGCTTTCTTCATCGCCGCTCAGAACTGCCCCGATGTACTTTTGGCTCAATGGACCCAATTCATCTCGCAACGTTTCTTGACCCTCAGATGTTTGCAACTTCTGTCGAACGGACTTCACGAATGGGTCATTCGTGGTTTCGAAAACATCTTCGTTTGCGAGCACTGTGGGTTGTACGGAAGGCGCAGAGGTTATCGGTGGTTCATTCAATGGACCTTTCGATCGTTTCGATTTACGCGGTTGTAAAATTTTGGTTATTTCGCTCAAATTAGATGGCACATTTATCGATCGTTTCAACGTAACCGGAGTTGAAGCCATTACAGAGTCGTTAAACGAGGCGTTTGGTCGTTTTCGTTTGAGCTTTGGCTCTTCGTCTTCCCACGCCGTTTCATTCTCAATCTTTGACACGTCAGATTCTTTGCCAACGGTGTTTTCGGCAATCTGCCTTAGAGGCTCGATGATGGGCTTAAAGTGTCTCTCCAACGCGACATCTTCCTCCATTTTACCAGTTTTCAAGGCGTGATACTTTTTGCGAATTGAATCGCTCGTTTTTGCAATTTGATTTGCTATCCTCTCGCGCTCTCTAATCTCCTCGCTGCTGTCCATGTTGCGATAACGTTGTTCAATCGACGCGTCGACAACAACTAACCGCGTTTCGGTATCGCAAAGTCGTTAAATCCTTTTCTGTATCGACCATTCAAAATCGCGCTGTCCTTGTCTATCACCACGAATCCATACTTTTGTTGCCAACACGTATGACACAATTTACTGAAATTATTGTAAGACATATCTGTGTTTACGTGATTGTTGTATATGTGTTTCAAATTGGTACCATCCTGTTTAAACAAAATCAATAAATTCGCGTTGTCGCGTATAAGATGCTTCGGTATCTTTGCATACGTCTGACAAAGATAGAAAGAGTCAACGTCCGCGTGCCGGCCCATTGCAAAGTATTCTCTTATCGTATCCTGCTTGTCGCACGCCACGTCATCAAAGATAAAAATAGAATTCGGGAGCGCCTCGCTCGGCGGAATGACGTCACTGTTATTCGAGAACGTAAAGTAGCCAATCTCTTCTATCGGTGTTAGTATATTCTCCAAATATCGATATTTCGGTTGTTGCAACGATTTCGAGTACACATACACGTTCTCGAAACGTACACCGTGCGGACTTTCCAGCAAGCTTATCAAGACGTTTGTCTTGCCGCAATTCGACGGGCCGCTGATGATACCGCGTATAGAAATCGGTAGCATGCCTCCATGTTTGCGCACCTCTTTCGTTAACGGTATTTTATCGTCAAAGTTTGTCACTTTGATCGTCCGCGATTGTCGTACGAACCGCATTTTACCTCCCCTCCACAACAAATGAAAAACAATATCGAGAAAGCTGGCCTATTTATAGAGGCGCGTAGAGCTGAGATGCTCAGTCGTTAAAATGTTTTTGCTCGTGTCGGATAACAGCGATATTTACGATTTAACCGCCGAGCAGTTAAAGTATATACCAAAGGTCATTCTACTGCGACAGTTTTATAATCACATAGATTATTTGTGGGATAAGCTTCCCGAACATATCAAGGCAGATTCGGAGGTTCAACAATATCGGCGCTGTTTAATACATTATAATTTGCCGTGTCAGCAAACGCACATCGACGGTCCGCCGCCGTTGATAAAAAACTGCGGCGAATGCCGCCGAAGATAGGCCGAGGTTTGTTGAATCGCGCGATAAACGCGCTTCCGATCGAATTACACATCCCCGGCTATCAATTTTGCGGACCGGGAACTCGCTTAGAAACACGATTGGCAAGAGGTGATCGGGGTATTAATCCATTGGACGCAGCGTGTCGCGAGCACGACATAGCCTACTCGCGTAGCAACGATCTCGCAGAACGACACGTGGCAGACAATATACTCGCCGCGGAAGCGCGAAAACGTGTCACCGCGAACAATTCTACTCTCGGAGAGAGAGCTGCCGCTACAGCCGTCTGGGCAGCCATGAAGGCTAAAACGAAACTCGGTATGGGTTTGAAAACGAAGAAAAAGAAGAAGACCAAGCGAATACTTCCGGTAGCGAAACGCGGCGGTATCCTACCGATCCTGCCGTTATTAGGGGTTCTCGGCTCGTTGGTCGGCGGAGCGGCGGGAGTCGCAAAGGCCGTGAATGATAACAAAGCCGCACGGCGTCAGCTGGAAGAGATGCAACGTCACAATCGCGCCATGGAAGGTCACGGACTTTATCTCGCTCCGTACAAACGCGGACGGGGAGTCTCGAGGAAAAAAAAAAACGTCAAAAGACGCTAAAAATTCCCAAGGGTGTAACTACCAACGTGCAACTGCAACAATTGGCAAAACGTATGCGCATTCCATATTTTAGAGGTATTTTTATGCGCGACTCGTTACCGATCGGCGATATACGTCGAAACGAGAGCGGTATCGTGAATTTGGATAATACTGAGGGACCGGGTACTCACTGGGTGGCGTACGCGAAGAGGGGAGATCGTGCCATATATTTCGACAGTTTTGGCAATCTTCGACCACCGAGAGAATTGGCGCAGTATCTAGAGAACAATGTAATAGAGTACAATCGCACGCCTTATCAGCGATACGATCAGAGCAATTGCGGACAACTGTGTCTGCGTTTTCTACAGTCGGTTGACAATCAATTTAAAGACCGGCGTTACGCTCTTTAATCTCAGTATTCATTCAAACATGCCACTGACATTTACGCTCACCGGCAAGAGCAGCATCCTCGCGGTAAGCTACTTTCCCGCCGTGGATTTGAGCGATGGCGATTCGAGCTCGGTCTGACAGATTTTGAAACCTATCACACGATACCGAATGTAAATTCGTCGAACAATAAATTCTACTATGGCGACGACGACAAAGAGATTACCATTCCCGAAGGATCGTACGAACTGCGTGATATAGACATGTATCTGAAACGCGCTCTTTTATGGGACCAACCCAATAATGTCTCGACAAACGAAGATGACCCGCACCCATTGATTATTATTCGAGCCAACAACAATACGATGAAGAGCGAGATCAAATGCGCTTATCGGATAAATTTCACAAAACCGAACAACATTGGATCGCTGCTGGGATTTTCAGCGAATCGCGTGCTAAAGTCGCGACAATGGCACGAATCGAATGTTCCGATAAATATCATCAACGTAAACATCATTCGCATAGAGTGTAACGTGACCGCTGGTGCGTACAGCAACGACAAGTACGTGCATACGATACACGAGTTTTCACCGAGCGTGCCTCCAGGATATAAGATATCGGAAACGCCGGCACAGATCATTTACCTTCCGATCATCGTACGGAGCATTTCGGACTTGACGCTTCGCGTCGTGGATCAGGACGGTCGATTGATTGATTTTCGCGGAGAAGAGATCACCGTTAGACTGCATGTACGAAGACGACGGCGATAACGTGAGATGCTTGTACTGAACGAAGCTGAGCAGGTGCGACAGACGAGAAACAAAAAGACAATCCGATCGCCAAAGAAGAAACTCACTGCGTCGAACGTTGAATTTTTGAAATCATTGGGTTTCGTCGTACGAAATGGCTAATATCTTAAACATTGGAGGTGATCCGATCTTTGACGACAGCATCGTCAAGATTGAGACACACACGTACAATCCGTACGCCAACACAACGTTTGGACATAACGATGAGATAAGAATACCCATACAACAGCAGGATTTATACACGTTGCCGTGTGAAAGCTTTCTCTACGTTGAAGGACGATTGGTAATAAAGAGAAGAAATGATGAGTCTCAGGCAACGCTTGCGAATAATTGCGTGGCGTTCATGTTCGATGAGATTCGATACGAGCTCAACGGCGTGGAGATTGATCGCAACAGAAACGTTGGAATAACCTGTACCATCAAGAACTATGTATCGCTATCATATAATGATTCTCAACTCATGCGGAATGCTGGCTGGGACGTTACATCGAGCATACCGGAAGGATACTTCAACTTTTGCGTACCGCTCAAGTTGTTGCTAGGCTTTTGCGAAGATTACAAACGCGTCGTTGTTAACGCTCGTCACGAATTAATTTTGATACGAGCGCGTAGCGATAACAATTGCATTGTAGGAAATCCGGCGACAGAGCCGGAAATCGAATTGTTTAAAATACAGTGGCGAATGCCTCACGTCACATTAAACGAGATCAATAAGCTATCCATGCTACGGGCCTTGGAAAGCGGGCGATATCTTAGTGTCAGTTTTCGTTCGTGGGATCTGTACGAGTACCCCATGTTGCAGAGCACGACCAAGCATTCGTGGGCCGTCAAAACGGCGACTCAGCTAGAGAAGCCGCGGTACGTTATCTTTGCGCTGCAGACTGCCCGCAAGAATATCATGTCTCAAAATGTTAGCGTATTCGATGACTGTAACTTGACCAATGTCAAACTTTATCTAAACTCCGAATTTTATCCGTACGACGACATGAATCTGGATTTTACTAAAAATCGATACGCCGTTCTTTTTGATATGTATGCGCGTTTTCGTAAAACTTATTACGGATACGATTCCATCGATACGCTTTGCAGCTTGTATACATTCCTGATGGAAGGACCTTTTGTTGTCATCGATTGCTCGCGACAAAACGAATCTGTCAAGAGCGCCACCGTGGATGTGCGAATAGAATTTGATTGTAAAGAAAATGTACCTGCAAATACTACCGTCTATTGCCTCATCTTGCATGATCGTGTAATCGAATACTGCCCGCTGTCTAATGTAGTGCGCAAACTCATGTAAATTGCAATATCAGCAGATATTGCGATATAAGATACACTGATGTACCGCGATAAGATACAGATTGCTCCATCGTTTCGTCATGATCGTACCGACGTTTGTCGATCTGCAGGGATTCACCGTCGGGATGAAATTTGTCGTGAAAGAGGTGGCGGTTCTGAGAAACGGGACCGTTTTGGCGCATTACATTTTTACATGTCCCATGCCATGGAGTCTCCTCGCGAAATCCGACAAATCATGCGCTTTCTGGTTGATTGCGAATCACCATGGACTACGATGGGAGGACGGAAACGTGCCCTTCAGCATGGCGAAACATCTAATTACATCGGCTGTACTTGGAGAGGGCGACGAGACGTCGACTCTTGTGTACGTCAAAGGATGCCAGAAACGAGAATGGCTGGTGGATCTGCTTGAGAATAAAGCGAGAAAAAATCTAAAAATTGAGACTTTGGATGCAGATTACGAAGATATCGAATCTTTAAATAATATAGATGTTACTAATACTGTAAGATGCGAAAAACATGTTAAGAATTGCGCATTACAAAATGTATTAAAAATATTTAACTGGTGGTCGCGACACCAGAAATAATTTTTTTTTGAAATAAACTATATATGTATATATAGATGTTTTATTTCCTTTTCCCACATACTTTGTAGTATAATATAGATGTTTTAGCTGTTTAAAAGACGTTTTAGTTGTTTTTAAAGACGTTTTAGTTGTTTTTAAGGACGTTTTAGTTGTTTTAAAAAACGTTTTAGTTGTTTCTAAAGACGTTTTAGTTGTTTTTAAAGACGTTTTAGTTGTTTCAAAATACGTTTTAGTTGTTTTTAAAGACGTTTTAGTTGTTTTTAAAGACGCTTTAGTTGTTTCAAAATACGTTTTCGTTGTTTCTAAAGACGTTTTAGTTGTTTCAAAATACGTTTTAGTTGTTTCTAAAGACGTTTTAGTTGTTTTTACAGACGTTTTAGTTGTTTTTAAAGACGTTTTAGTTGTTTCTAAAGACGTTTTAGTTGTTTTTAAAGACGTTTTAGTTGTTTCTAAAGACGTTTTAGTTGTTTTTACAGACGTTTTAGTTGTTTCTAAAGACGTTTTAGTTGTTTCTAAAGACGTTTTAGTTGTTTTTAAAGACGTTTTAGTTGTTTTTAAAGACGTTTTAGTTGTTTTTAAGGAGGTTTTAGTTGTTTTCAAAGACGTTTTAGTTGTTTCTAAAGACGTTTTAGTTGTTTTTAAAGACGTTTTAGTTGCTTTTAAAGACGTTTTAGTTGTTTTTAAAGACGTTTTAGTTGTTTTTAAAGATGTTTTAGTTGTTTTTAAAGACGGTTCCCTTGTACACTGTCAACGGTTTAGAATTAGAACTCTCGATCATTAAACGTTTTCTCTCATCTGTCTCATATAAATTATTAAATATTCTTCCTCATATTTCCAATAAAAAGAAATCACTTAAAATAATATAAAAAATAATGTAGCTATAATGGGTGATGGGAACGAGAAGACGCGCGCTAACGGGGGCCGGGAGCGAGAGGGACCGCGCGCAAACGGGGGCCGGGGGCCGGGAGAGATAACGCGAACGGTGGCCAGGAGCCGGGCGCGTGAACGGGGGAGGACGGGGGCGCGAGAACGAGAAGACGCGCGCGACCGGGGCGAGGGAGAGATAACGCGAGCGGGAGCGTGTGACGTCACGCGGACCGGCGCGGCCGTTGCACGCGAACTCTGCGGCGCGGCGAAAACGCGGACCCCCTCGCCCCGCGGCGCCGGAAAACGCGAACGCGAACTCTGCGGCGCGGCGAAAACGCGGACCCCCTCGCCCCGCGGCGCTGAAAAACGCGGTTTTCCCCTCCCCCTCCCCGCGGTGCTCAAAAAACGCGGTTCCCCCCTCCCCCTCCCTGCGGCGCTCGAAAACGCGGTTCCCCCTCCCCCTCCTCGCGGCGCTCGAAAACGCGGTTCTCCCCTTCCCCTCCCCGCGGCGCGGCGAAAACGCGGTTCCCCCCTCCCCCTCCCCGCGGCGCCCAAAAACGCGGTTCCCCCCTCCCCCTTCCCGCGGTGCTCGAAAAACGCGGTTTCCCCCTCCCCGCGGTCCCCCCTCCCCGCGGCCCCCCCCGCCCGCGCCCCCCGCCCCTCACCCCCCCTCAGATCCCATGGTTAGAATCGGCCTAGCTTACCTACTTTTATTATAAAGTCACTCGGGTGGCACAATAAAGCGCGGTCTATCGCTCGACTTGACGGCACGTGCGATTCGTACGACGATCACGATGATTCTCTGGTCGGTGGTGGCGGCAGTGGTGGGAGACGCCGCCGCTGCGAGCACGGCCGTAACTAGGCGGAATAGTACGAGAGCGCCCGCGAATAGCAGGCACGACAACGCGGAGTAATCCATAGGGGTGAAACCTTTATACGAAAAATGGAAACAAATATGGCCGATAAGAGCAAGCGAAAACAGGGATAAATACATGCGTGCGCACGACGTCATTTTCCGGGAAGTGCCGATTGTCACCGAAGTTGAACCGAATGAAATTCCATCATCCCGATGTATGTATGTATGTATATATTTTAATCGCTATGCGGGCATTTTGTTATTAAATATTATAATATAATAAATTGCGCGCGGATATTATAAATTATAATATATTATACCTATCCAGATAACAATTCGTGCGGGGTCATATTACCTTCACGGCGTGATTATCACACCGTGCATGCACGAACGCATCATGCTCGCTTCACGAAATGATTTTGGCATATGTGCGCGTATAGAAGATCGCACTATGCCATCACGTGTGATTACACGTGTGATGGTACAGTGTGATTACGCACACGTGATGGCATAGTGCGATCTTTTACAATTAATATATAATTGATGATGAATTATAATATTGATCGTAAAAGATTGCACTACATATAAAAATAATATTTAAATATCAGATAAAATGGCAAAAACGTTACAAATACGTATAAATTCGGGTACGTATGCCAAAATCACTTCGTGAAGCGAGCATGATGCGTTCGTGCACGGTAATCACGCCATGAATGTAACATGACCCCGCACGAATTGTTATTTGGATAGGTATAATATATTATAAATTATAATATCCGCGCGCGATTTATTATATTATAATATTTAATAACAAAATGCCCGCATAGCGATTAAAATAGCAATTTTAATGTAATTGTTATTTTATTATATTATTTTATTATTTTTATTATATTATTTAATTATGCAAATTGTGTGGGTCTATATATAATGAGATCGTGAAATGTGTTAATTTATTCATCCAAGCTCGATCTCCACCCGAACTTGTCCTCAGTGGTCCGGCTGCTCACGCGCGATCCATGCGCATCTCACGCCTTACGCCTAAGACCGGGTCTACAATCAATCGTCTGTCGAAATAGTACCCTTATGAAAAAAAATTATTGAGAGCCAATAGTAACTACTGGACTTTCAATAGTAACTATTACATTGCTTCCTCATAGAGCTTTGTGATGGTGAAAAAAAAATTTTTCGAGATTTTAAAAGAAATAGGTTCAGAATGTTTCAAAATTTCGAGAAATCGTATTAATAAAAAATGTCCGGAAGTATGTATGTATGTGTGTGTGTACGGATTTTTTGTACAAGCATCTACTTCTACAATTTTTTAAATACCGGGTTGAAATTTTGCACACAATTAGAGTATCATAGAAAGTATGTCCTCCTAAAATTTTATTGGAATCGGTCGACTGGTATAGATTTTAGGGGAATTTTTTTTTCTTTAAATGTGTTTTACGCTAGAGTCTTCTCTATATTTGAGATAGCGTTTTATTTCTAATTCTATTATATTTTTTAGTTTTTTGTACCCCTATTTCATATATAATTAATTAAAATTTGGTTAATTAGTTTTGGAGTTACAAACGTTTGAAAAGATTTGGTTGATTAGATTCAGCTTTATATGCGGTTAAAGGTCTATAATTTTGATTGCTTCCTCTATGAGGAAGCCAAAATAAATAAATATAAATAACTATGGCTTAAAATAGAGGAAGCAATGCAGGTTTCTACTTGCTTACTTAAAAAATATGAGGAAGCAATGTACAAGTTTCTACTTGCACCCTGTTTAAGTAGTACATTAATAGTAACTTTTAACAGTTTACTACTGACGAAGAGTACACTTTTAGTGGCGTTGCTATACGACGAATAGTATACTACTGATCCAATAGTTTCATAAACTGTAACTATTGATGGACTTACTACTGACAAATAATATACTATTGATCCAATAGTTTCATAAAATGTGACTACTGGTGGCGTTACTATTGACGAATAATATACTATTGGCCGAATAGTTTCATAAACTCTGACTACTGATGGGGTTACTACTTATGAATGGTACCTATTCACAATTATTTATTTGTAAAAAACATTGTTGTAAAAATGTATCCGTACAAAATTACCTTTTTTAAAAAAAAGGTAAAAAAAGCGCCAAGTACATGCATAGTAGTGTATATGTTGTTACCTCAAAAAAAGAGAAAGTGGTAGTATTATACCTCGAAAAAATATAAGTAACAAGTGGTAGACATAATCTTTATATCTCGAAGAATCTCGAAAAAATCTAAGCTGTAGTATCTTTATTTCCGAAAAATTATAACCCAAGTGATACACATCACAAAATTATGTTACCTTATCAAAAAGAAGAGTCGCGCTTCAAGTGATTTATTACAATTACAAAAAAGAAATGATATCTCTTTAAATTACAGCGCCAATTACAGAGAGAACATATATATTGCTTCAAAAAAATAAATGTTGCACTACTTTGAAAAATCTTTACATTGTGTCATTAAAAAAGAATGTATGATAACAATTTTATAAGATTAAAAAATGTTATTTAAATTTCACAAGGGAATACAAGATATTTAAATACAAAGTTTACATGTGTATTTTTAAGTGGTCACAAAGAATTACAAAGGTAACAGTACAAAATAAAAATATTTTATTAAAATATCCAACGAGGGAATACAATTTGTATTTAAATACAAAGTTTATATATGTATTTTTCAATAGAATAAAAGATTTAATCACAAAGAATTACAGAGGTAACAGTACAAAATAAAAATATTTTATTAAAATACATAAATTTTTTTTGTAAAAATACTTGGCGCTGCTAGACCTCGAAATTTTAAATAAATAAGGACAACAATAAATAAAAATAATTCAGAGAAGAATGCAACGAGAGTAACAAAATGATTATCAGCGTGGTGTGTATGTGCGAGCGAGTGATATAGGTGTGCGTGACGACGGCGAATAATGCGGCTTATAATTAAGTATAGGATAAGTTTATTTATTTATTAAAAATTTTGAGGTCTAGCAGCGCCAAGTATTTTTACAAGAAAAATTTATGTATTTTAATAAAATATTTGTACTGTTACCTCTGTAATTCTTTATTCTTTGTGATTAAATCTTTTATTCTATTGAAAAATACATATATAAACTTTGTATTTAAATACAAATTGTATTCCCTCGTTGGATATTTTAATAAAATATTTCTATTTTGTACTGTTACCTCTGTAATTCTTTGTGACCACTAAAAAATACACATGTAAATGTATTTAAATATCTTGTATTTCCTTGTGAAATTTAAATAAAATTTTTTAATCTTATAAAATTGTTATCATACATTCTTTTTTAATGACACAATGTAAAGATTTTTCAAATTTCAACATTTATTTTTTGAGGCAATATATATGTTCTCTCTGTAATTGGCGCTGTAATTTAAAGAGATATTATTTCTTTCTTGTAATTGTAATAAATCACTTGAAGCGCGACTCTTCTTTTTGATAAGGTAACATAATTTTGTGATGTGTATCACTTGGGTTATAATTTTTCGGAAATAAAGATACTACAGCTTAGATTTTTTCGAGATTTTTCGAGATATAAAGATTATGTCTACCACTTGTTACTTATATTTTTTCGAGGTATAATACTACCACTTTCTCTTTTTTTGAGGTAACAACATATACATTACTATGCGTGTACTTGACGCCTTTTTTACCTTATTTTTTAAAAAAGTAATTTTGTACGGATGTACGCCTTTTTGTAGTATTACGCATTTTATAAACAGTATGTACAGGGTAAAGCTATTTGGAGGTATAATACTACCACTTTGTTTTTTTCGAAGTAACAATATAACAGGGTAACAACATAATACATATACACTACTATGCGTGTACTTGGCGCCTTTTTTACCTTTTTTTTAAAAAGGTAATTTTGTACGGATATCACGCTTTTTTGTAGTGTGTTACGCATCTTAATCTTATAAACAATATATCTTATAATCTAATAAACAGGATATACAAGGTATGAAGCTGAAAGTGTTACGGTCTATTATTTCTAAAAAAAACAACAATTTAATATTTTGCTTAGTTTTTTAAAAATAATAATCTGTAACCCTTTTAGTTGTACACCTTGTATATATTTTTTAATTTCAACATAAAACATAATCGCAATATAGCATGATTAATGTGAATAAGTCGTTAACTGTAAAATTTTTTATTTATTTTTATTCGCGTGTCTTACTGAATGTTGTTCGCAATTGTATATGTACCGATATTTACAGGTATCGATGTTTTTGATAATTACAGATGGACACCTGTAACACGTGTCTGAAACTTACCTAATTTGTTTATTCTTTTATTTCTTTCAACTAATCACAAATTAATTCTATTTGATAAAAGCAATTTTGTCAAATTTCTCATACATAACGCATCGTTTATAATATTCTATTAATTATAAATATTAAATAGTACGATCGATATATATATTCGTACTCACATTGAAAATTATTTCGGGAATTCAAGCGAATGTCACAACTAGATAAAATTATCTTTCATATTTTGACAGTTGAGTAGGAACATATTTGAGTTGGCGAAAAATGATTCTCTGAAACCGCACGTGTGTGTAAATAATTCAGTAGAAAATATATAATCTTCATTTCAAAATACATTTGCACACTACGTACCAAAAGTATATAATATGATAACGTAGTTTTTGCTATTCAATTGATTGAATTTTAGAAAAGAAAAAGATTTAAAAGTCTATAACTATGTCAGTCAATAAAGAGACATAGACTACGTTTACATGGCACTGTTGATCGGGTTTTATAACATCGGTAGTTCTTAGGCCAGTTAATCACAACTATTCCATTCTTCTGAAGAATGATTACGATTGGTCTTCCTGACAACTACCGATGTTATAAAACCCGATTAACGGTGTCATGTAAACGTAGTGCAAATTGAATCATATTATATATTTAATTGCCTGCTCATTAAATATAAAGTGCAAACACATAGAAATTGTATATTTTTCTATACTTAAATGCAACAGGAAGAAATAATTGAACAAGTATCCTTGCTTAGGGAATATTATGCATAATTTTTACAAAACATATTTAAGATTCGCGCAATTAAGATATATAATAAAATTAATAACAATTCTATAAATCTTAGGTATATGTTAATTTAATAATACGACATGATCTTTTTAATCATGAAACTTTTACAAACTAACGGAAAAAGATTCGTATCTTAAATGCTAATAATTTTTCTAATGTAACAATAATAATACTGAAAATATATAGATAAAAATATATATAATAAATAATAACATAATTAATGATATACAAGAGCTTTTGTCGCGCATATCGATTTTTAATAATGGATAGATATTGTAACAAATACGTTTTACGTTCATTCTAAAACAAACTATGTGTACACATAATAAAAATTGTATGAATTAAAATTATGTGTATACACATAATAAAAATGCGGACTTATTTTTATGTCAGACATAATTTTAATTCATCCAATTTTTATTATGTCAAAACATAATTTTAATTCATCCAATTTTTATTATGTCTATAATTTTAATTTGTCCAATTTTTATTATGTCTAGACATAATTTTATTTCAACAAATTTTTATTATGTCATGACATAATTTTAGTTCTGCCGCTAGGGAATTTTTAAGTCGATTCTTATGAATCAAGCTTGAATTCGATGTCTAGGTATCCCAGGTTGCCGATAACGGGTTACAAATAGTGCGCTCCATAGTTTTCGGTGTCCAGGTGTAATAATACGTTGAATTCGATGTCTAGGTGTCCCACGTTGCCGATGACGAGATCCACATAGTGCGCTCCGTAGTTTTTGGTGTCTACGTGTATTAATACCTCAAATTCAATATCTACGTGTCCTACGTTTGGATTTAAAGTTATTAATTCACCTAGTCACCAAAAACTACGAAGCGCACTATGTGGACCTCGTCATCGGCAACCTGGAACACGTAGACATCGAATTCGAGGTATTATTACACCTAGACACCAAAAACTACGGAGCGCGTTATCTGGACCTCGTCATCAGCAACCTGGGACACCTAGACATCGAATTCAAGCTTGATTCATAAGAATCAATATATATTATATATATACTTAATTTAGCTAAATAGAAATCTTCCTTCTGACTGATAAGTCTATCGACCTATAATAATTTACCTACTAGATCGTTCGAAATACGCGCGCGATATCGTAACTGGCGATACCTGCGCCGCCAGTGTCGAAAAAGTGAAAGGGACATTTTCTCTGATCACGTGATATATATATATATATATATATATATATATATATGTTATAATCGGCGTTAGAAAGTAGTATCTTAATAAAAAATTTTCACATTTGGACTTTGCGTCGCAATATCTCCGCTCGTAGGGCACGTAGCGGAAAATTATATAGGAGATACCCCCCTTATTTTTACCCCAACTATCGATCAAGCCTACTTAGAACTTGATCCGTTCACTCGTTATCGAGATCTCAACATCTCGGGTACTCGCAACCCGTCGCGTCGCGTAAAAGAGTCACGGTGCGGTCTCGCTCCGCGTGTACTTGGCGCGAGACACTACCGTGTCTCTTGATAATTGCTGAATAATTCTGAACTCAATGGCAACCGTTCGTCGACAGTCTGGCAAATAGTTATTATTGGGGCTATACTTCAAGCCCATAATTGTTCAATAGTAACTATTCACATCTGAATAGTAACTGCAGTCAATAGTTTTGCGAATACCCGAGTACAAATTAACCTATACTACGTTTACGCGAGCGTTACTTTCGTAGTAACATACGATAATTCCTTCGCGTAAACGGAATTTTCCTTCGAGTAAACAGGATTTTGTAGTAACTTGCGATAATTTACTCCGCGTAAACGTGTGATATATCGTAAGTTACTGCAGAAGTAACGCTTGCGTAAACGTAGTACTAATCGATCTGATCCAAGACCTAGTAGCTAGATATTATTGATTAAATTAAGTTTTCTAACTCGTCACTGATTGTGAATAGTTGCTAGCAGCTAGCTAATAATTCATATGTGATTGGTTATAACATATATAGACAAAAAAAATATATTTATTAACCGTAGCAGTGGTGCAGTACGTAAGATGAGCGACTCATAAGCCAGGGGTCTCAGGTTCAAATCCCACCAGGGGCGCCGCACTAAAGTATAAACGAATTTTTCAGGTATAATTTAAATTGTATTGTGATTCTAAGATTTTCAGTAATAGAAAAAATATTTTAAGAACAATAAAAAAGATAGTAATAAATAAAAACTTTACTTTTTTATTTAGCGGTTGTCTATAGTTACTATTGAATCTCAATAGTATTTTTCCATTAGAAACTATTCGTCAATAGTTTTCGTGAATAGTTACTATTGGAATAAGATACTTAATCCCAAATAGTTTCTCAGTAGTCCGCCAAAAAACTACTGAAAATTTGCCAATAGTTTTCCTGAACAGATACTATTGGATCTCAATAGTTTTTTTTCATAAGGGTATGTCGTGCGCATGCGCACGTACAGTCATAATTTTTACGTGTCGACTGTCCAAGTTGGCTGGGCGTCATTGTCGGCTTGGAAAAAGATCAAATCTCATCTTTCGAGTTGTGTGTCGTTGCAAAAGTAGAGGTTAAAAGCCGAAATTGTGAACTTAATGAATAATTCTGAACTAGTTGCGGTTTATAGTAGTTTATTATTAGCTTGGGTACACATTGAGAGAATACGAATAATTTTAAAGAAAAAACGTAAGAGCTCTCGAAGATGGTGAGTAAAACCGCATCTTACCGTGGAAATGAGAAACAATTTTGGAGCTCATCAGAAATTATTTGCATATTTCAAAACATGTGATCATAAAGAGTTATTCAAAGGAGGAGAGTCCCTAAGGCCTGTTTTCGGCACTCTTTCAAAATTGGATCAAAATGGCTGGAATCACTTCCTTATACCCTTGGAAGTAATATTTAGTCAATTCCAGCCTAAATGGAAGTATTTAGAGTGTATACTTCAAGTATACATGGTGCATCAGAGCGCCCGTATCAAGCATTTCTTTGGAAAACTAAGCGTTTTTGAGAAAAATGTTTCCGATAAAAGTTGCATGGTTGCAAGGGGGACATAAGATAGTGTCATCGGTTTGACCTTGGATAGTTATTTGAAGGTCACGTGAATGTCGATTTCAATATTTTATATAGAACCCTCTATTTTTACATAACTTGTAGCTTATCTCGAGAGCTTTTCAAAACACTTATAACTAAGTCATTTTTCATTAAGTACTTTCCGAGTTATGAGGCTTCTTACAGATAGATTAGCAGAAACGTTACTTAAGGAGATCCAAGATTAAAATCATTATTTATTCTTGTTGATTCTTTACACGTGTACAGTAAAATCGTAAACGTAATCTTCCTTTAAGAAGCCACGTAGAGTGGGGTGTTGGATTTACGTGAGTCTCCTTGCCTATCACCTTTTGGGGTGCTTGGATAAGGTGAGTCCCCTTGCCTTTCACCTTTTGGGGTGCTTGGTTAAAGTGAGTCCCTTTGCCTCTCACCTTTTGGGGTGCTTGGTTAAGGTGAGTCCCCTTGCCACTCACCTTTTGGGGTGCTTGGTTAAGTGAGTCCCCTTGCCCTTCACCTTTTGGGGTGTATTTGGATAAGGTGAGTCTCTTTGCCTTTCACCTTTTGGGGTGCTTGGTTAAGGTGAGTCCCCTTGCCTCTCACCTTTTGGGGTGCTTGGTTAAGGTGAGTTCCCTTGCCACTCACTTTTCGGGGTGCTTGGTTAAGGTGAGTCCCCTTGCCTTTCACCTTTTGGGGTGCTTTGTTAAGGTTAGTCCCCTTGCCTCTCACCTTTTGGGGTGCTTGGTTAAGGTGAGTCCCCTTGCATTTCACCTTTTGGGGTGCTTGGATAAGGTGAGTCCCCTTGCCTTTCACCTTTTGGGGTGCTTGGTTAAGGTGAGTCCCCTTGTTTCTTACTTTTGGGGTGCTTGGTTAAGGTGAGGCCCCTTGCCTTCACCTTTTGGGGTGCTTGGATAAGGTGAGTCCTCTTGCCTTTCACTTTTTGGGGTGCTTGGTTAAGGTGAGTCCCCTTGCCTCTCACCTTTTGGGGTGCTTGGTTAAGGTGAGTTCCCTTGCCTTTCACCTTTTAGGGTGCTTGGATAAGGTGAGTCCCCTTGCCTTTCACGTTTTGGGGTGCTTGGTTAAAGTGAGTCCCCTTGCCTCTCACCTTTTGGGGTGCTTGATTAAGGTGAGTCCCCTTGCCACTCACCTTTTTGGGGTGCTTGGTTAAGGTGAGTCCCCTTGCTTCTCACCTTTTGGAGTGCTTGGTTAAGGTGAGTCCCCTTGCCTTTCACCTTTTGGGGTGCTTGGTTAAGGTGAGTCCCCTTGCCTCTCACCTTTTGGAGTGCTTGGATAAGGTGAGTCCCCTTGCCTTTCACCTTTTGGGGTGCTTGGTTAAAGTGAGTCCCCTTGCCTCTCACCTTTTGGGGTGCTTTGTTAAGGTGAGTCCCCTTGCCACTCACCTTTTTGGGGTGCTTGGTTAAAGTGAGGCCCCTTGCTTCTCACCTTTTGGGGTGCTTGGTTAAGGTGAGTCCCCTTGCCTCTCACCTTTTGAAGATGCTTGAATTACTGCTTTTCTTCTTCATCTTGTTCTTCTTTTGATTCGTCGGTCTCCGACCAAGTGGCTGCGTCTAACAAATAATCCGGGTACACGTCGCTATGAAATCGTGGTGCATTTACATGATGCCTCGAGATAAGCTACAAAAGATATGTAAAAATAGGGGGTTCTATATAAAATATTGAAATCAACATTTACGTGACCTTCAAATGACTATCCAAAGTCAAACCAATGACACCATCTTATGTCCTTCTTGAAACCATACAACTTTTATCTGAAACATTTTTCTCAAAAACGCTTAGTTTTCCAAAGAAATGCTTGATACGGGTGCGCTGATGCACCATGTATACCTGAAGTATACACTCTAAATACTTCCGTTTAGGCTGGAATTAACTAAATATTACTTCCAAGGATATAAGAAAGTGATTCCAGCCATTTTGGTTCAATTTTGAAGGGGTGCCGAAAACAGGCCTTAGGGACCCTCCTTTTTTACAAGAATGTCTGTTGGACAATTTGACATGTTGCATAATTTATTGAAACCGAAACTTGAAAAGAGGAGTCACAGAACTCCTTTGGCCAACAGAACTCCGTCTCGCTCTTACATTGAGGTTATACTATTGAATTTTGTAATTTTATTTTCGGTAGATATCAGAAAGCATTTTATTCAATAATTATTATTAGTTATCTTGCTCATGGAGATAGTGCTACAACAACAGCATGGCATTTTCGTGTAAAAAAATCAACTGTGTATAGTATCATTCCTGAAGTATGTAAGGCAATATGGGATGTTTTACAACCACTGTATTTGAGAGTCCCAAATGAAGAAAATGAGTGGTTGAAAATAGCAAACGACTTCAATTCTCTTTGGAATTTTCTAAATTGCATAGGGGCTATATTGACGGCAAACACATACGAATTAACCCTTATGAAAATGTGCTCTTCATTGCCATTAAAAAATGCCATTGAATTCCCATTGTTCCAGACGCAATGGAAATAAAGGCATTTTTGCCAAAGATAAAAAGTTCCACACAAAATCCCATTGGTATTGCTATTGGTATTGCCACTGGTTTTGCCGTTGGTATTGCCATTGGTATTGCCATTGGTATTAACACTGGCAATACCAATGGGATTTTGTGTGGAAATTTTCATCTTTGACAAAAATGCCTTTATTTCTATTACGTCTGGAACAATAAGAATTTAATGGCATTTTAATAAATGTTACTATTTTGTCTTTAATATAAATGCCTTCATTTCCCATTGCCTTTAGTTCAACGGACAATCTAATACGAGCTCTTGCCTTATTAGGCGACTAGCGCCTGAAAATATCTGCCTCGCGGGTCTTCTTATACATATACCAGTCCGTGCCGAACCTTGAATTTGAGAGAATGCATGAACAATGCGACGCCTAGCGGCGTCGATGCGAACTGCCGGTAATACAGTTACCGCGCGGGCGAGTGATGATGATGCATGTACCACGGTGGCGCGATCCGCCACATTTACCATTGACAAATTTCCATTACAATTTACACTGAACAACATTGGCTGAAGGTAGAAAAATTTCATACAAATTTTATTCTTCATGAGTCATTGGCAGTTTCCATTACGCCTGTATGGAAAAAGTTGTCATTTGAATCTTGCCATTGCGTTTCTATTCATCTTATTGCCACTCAATATTTTCCATTAACTTTTCCATATAATTCGCATTGCAACTGTAGGGCAATCATACATTCCCACTAACCGCCATTGAGCACTCAAGGGCACATTTTCATAAGAGAATGCTCAAGAACGCAGTGATATAACTGTAGCAAGATAATTTCCCGGGAAAAAATGATTAGATATAATTATATATAATTATATCTGGTATATATATAATTATATATAATTATATATGTTTTTATATGGGGTCATATCTAATTATACATGGTCACATGTGCAATCAGTGGTCCCACATACAACCAGATATAGCACCATATCTACTTGTATATAAATGTATATAATTTCATGTGAAGTCAGATATAATGATATGTGAGTAGTGCACTCTACATATAACTAGATATAGTATTATATACAACTATATATGCAATCATATATAGCCAGATATATTAATGTGACTAATCTGGCGCTATATACAACCAGATATAGCACTATATCTAATCGTATATAAATGTATGTGAAGCCAGATATGATGATATGTGAGTACTGCACCCGACATATAACAAGATATAGTATTATATACAACTATATATTATGCAGTCATATATAGCCGGATCGGGATATATTAAATAATGTGACTAATCTTGTCCTGTGTACAACCAGATATAGCACTATATCTTATTGTATATAAATGTATGTAAAGCTAGATAAAATGATATATGAGTAGTGCATGCACCCTACATATAACTAGATATAGTATTATATAGTATCATATACAACTATATATGCAGTCATATATAGCCAGATATATTAATGTGACTAATTTGGCGCTATATACAACCAAATATAGCACTATATCTAATCGTATATAAATGTATGTGAAGCCAGATATAATGATATATGAGTAGTGCACCCTACATATAACTAGATATAGCATTATATACAACTATATATGAAGTCATATATAGCCAGATATATTAATATGCCTAATCTTGTCCTATGTACAACCAGATATAGCACTATATCTGTATAGATATAGATTCGCAAGTCATTATATATGCTGCAGATATTTAATAATTTTTTTTGAATCGTTTTTATATATATTATATCTAAATATTAAATTAAAATTCAAAAATTTGTTACATAATATTATATAATTTAGTATTATAAAATAATACTGCAGGTCATGTGTGCGTAATATAAAAATTAAGCATTATCCATGTAGATTATACATGATTATATATAACCATATATAAACTTAAATTTGGATTATCCGATAGATGGCATCCGATAGGATTTATTTCTCGTATTTAAAATTTGACAGTGTATAAGAATGGTATCAAGAGACACGGCAGTATCTCACGCCAAGCAGCGCCAAGTTATATATGTAAATCATTTTACTTTTGATACTAGCTTTTGAAAAAATGTACACTTAATTTATCAATGCTTATTATTCCTTAATCGAAGTTAACAAAATTTTTTTTTATTTATTGATTATATATGATTAGATATATTTAGATATATATAATCTCATTATATATGTACATATATGATTATATATAATTATATATATTTATATATAGTTATATATAGTTATATATAATTATATGCGATTATATCGGGCCATTTTTTATATCTAATTATATCTAATGTCAATTTTATATAAACATATATTGTTCGAGCTATGCAGGGATAGGTAACGACCGAGAAAACGAGACGGATGTAAAGCCGAATGTATCTCTTGTGTTTATTGGAAGAATACGTTTAACATAAAATGAATGAACGAAACGATTCGATACAAAGTAATTTGCCTCCGCGTTCGCGATGATCGAGAGTAGAGAGATAACCAAACAGAACGGACAGACTATTGAGAAGAACATGGATCACAATAAATGGTAGATAGTAAACCCGACGACGCAGTCGGTAACGCTTGATGGCGCCACGATATATCGATAGGGACATCGACTTTGAGTACGAGAATTTGCGATATCCCTAACACCCTCTCTCAAATTTGAGTGCGTGAGGCTGCGATGTCTTTCATCCCAAGTCCATCGGTACAGAACGAATGTTTGCTGCTCGGTAGTGCCTTGGTAAGAACGTCGGCGATCATGTCCTCCGTGGGTGTATAGACGAGGTTGATCTGGTGATCCGTCAGGGCCTGTCTAATAAAATGACATCTAATGTCAATGTGTTTTGACCTGGAATGGAAGACCGGGTTGACAGCCAGCTTCGCAGCGCCTTGGTTGTCGTTATGAAGTGTTACCTTCCTGAGTGATGGTAACCCAATCTCTGAAAGAAGTTTAGATAAATAAATGGCTTCCCTTGCAGCATCGCTAAGGGCGGTATACTCCGCTTCAGTGGATGAGAGAGCCACGGTTCTTTGCTTTCGCGACTCCCACGATATAGCAGCGTTGGCTAGTAGGAACACAGATCCAGTGTACGACCTGCGATCCAGGCCGCAGTTGCCCCAATCAGCATCCGTATATCCGATAAGGGCCTTTCCACATTTCGTGTAGTACAATCCGTGGTTGATGGTGCCCTTGAGGTATCTGAGTACCCTCTTGGCAGATGTCCAGTGGACTCGTTTAAAAGAGGTGCACCATTGGCTTAGTGCGCTTACTGCGTGAGCAATATCAGGGCGAGTTCCCTGTGCCAGGTACATCAGCGAACCTAGGAGTTCGCGATAGGGTAGTTTTGATTCGTCTACGTCCGTGTCTTTGACAGCACCATGCAGCTTGACACTAGCATCCAGAGGTGTCTTCACTGGCTTACAATCGGTCATGCCAAATTTGTCTAGAACGTCACGGATGTATCCAGCTTGAGATAGATGTATCCCGTCCTTGATCCGAGATATTTCAATCCCGAGACAATATTTTGGGTATCCAAGATCCTTGATTACGAAGACCTTCGCCGGTTCTTCTTTCAAGTGAATGATGCGGGTTTCATCGCGAGAAGCTATGATAATATCGTCTACGTAGACCAATACCAGCGTTCGTTTCTCCTTGTCGTAGTACACGCACGGGTCGGCATGGGTTGGAGTCAGTCCAAGTTTCTTGAGAGCTTCGTCCAGTCGTTCGTACCATCGACGGCCTGCCTGACGAAGGCCGTATATTGCCTTCTCGAGCTTGCATACCTTGTTACCCTTCTTGAGCGCATACAACATCTTTTTAGCCTTCTCGATCAGAACAGCGTTAGATTCGGTCGCAATGATCCTCTCAAGCATCTCCTGTAGCATCTCCGGCATCTCCATGTATACTAACATGTCCATTATGCCATTTAGATAGGCAGTAGTGATGTCAATTTGTGAGATCCGCATGCCTTGCTCTACGGACGCAGCCATGAGCGCCCTCAACGAACTGAGTCTTGCAACCGGGGCGAATGTATCGTGGAAATCTACGCCAGGACGTTGTGAGAATCCCCTTGCAACTACGCGGGCCTTCCTTCGTTCCAGCTCTCCGTTCGCCTTGTATTTGTTCCTCAGCACGGTTCGGCAGCCTATCACCTTTTCGCCATTGGGTCTGTCAACGAGTGTCCAGGTGTCGTTGCTTACGAGAGACTTAATCTCGGCATACACAGCGTCTCGCCATTCATTACCGTCTGGACCTGAAACAGCCTGAGAAAGAGATATTTCAGAAGCGGCCATGGCAAACTGCGCGTCGAACCACTCCAGATCTTCGGCCATATTCTCTTCTTCGGGATTTTCCTCAACGGTCGCGGGCCGACTCTGTTGCAAAACCGGTCCTTTCATGTGGTACTGCTTAGCTGGTCGACCAGGTTTCCCGGTACGAATCTTCCGTGGACGTCCAGGACCTCGTACAAGCGGTTGATCTTCGTTGAAGTGGTCATCTTCATTTGCAGATGGTAGCGGATCGTCATCCTCGTCTTCATCTTCAGCCGTGATATCAGCATCTGCTGGATCTTCGGGTGCTCGACGATGGATCATTTCATCATTGTTTGCGATATCTATCCCTAGGTTTTGAAGTGAGTCATCATCTTCATCGAGAAGCTTCGTCCGACCATTTGTCGTTTCATTACTTATGAAGTCTTCGTAAGTGTTATTCGTGTCGAATCCATCCAGGAATTTCACATCCCTTGCGACAATGACTTTTCGGTCCTTCGGGATCCAGATGCGGTAACCCTTGGAAGTGTCAGCATAACCGACGAAAATGCCTTCGACGGTTCTGGGCTCGAATTTTCCCTTATTCGGATTCTTATTTAGAACGTGTACCTTACATCCGAATGATCTAAGATGACTTATGTCGGGCTTCTCGCCTTTCCATTGTTCGTAAGGAGTACATCCATCCAAACTCTTAGTGATGCAACGATTCCGTATGTAATTCGCAGTGTTGATAGCTTCTGCCCAAAATTGTGTCGGGAGTCCGGATTGTGCCAGCAGGCAACGAGCGGTTTCAATCAGCGTTCTGTTTTTCCGCTCGGCTACCCCGTTTTGCTCAGGAGTATGCGGAATGGTTAGGCGTCGTTGAATTCCGGAATCCTTCAATATACGATCCATGGCGGAGTTGCAAAACTCCTTTCCGTTGTCCGAATAAAAAGCCTTCACCTTGAGACCTGTCTGATTTTCGACGAAGTTCTTGAATTCGATGAATTTGCTTGTTGCTTCATCCTTACTCTTCAGAAAGTAGACTTGACACCATCTTGTATGATCGTCGATGAGCGTCATGAAGTAGCGCGCGCCTCCCGTTGAATTTACTCGCATTGGTCCGCAGAGATCAGAATAAATGATGTCGAGGCGGTGCTGTGATCTGTTAGCTCGAGATGAGAATGGAAAACTTGTTAGTTTCTGTGTGATGCATATTTCGCAGTTCGAAACTTTGGAGTTATCCTTCAGCTTGAATCCGGATGCTGCTTGAGTTTTCGACATTAGTAGTAAGTCTCTTAAGTTAAGATGGCCGAGGCGTTGATGCCAGATTTCGGTATCAGAGTATTTCTTCTGCGAGACTGTATTAGCTTGTTCGCCGGATCCTTTCAGAATATATAAGTCACCTTGACGTTCAGCGGTGAGCTTAATATTTCCTTTGATGTCCTTTACGGATGCTTGGTTTGAGCCGAATACGACTTGATAGCCTTTGTCCACAATCTTGGCTACAGATAATAGGTTGGTTCTCAGATCTGGAACATGCAGGGTATTTTCCAGTCGAATCCTTTTAGTTTTATTATTAACTCTCGTGAGAAGTTCTACGTTCCCTTTTGCATCCACCGTACTTGTTGCGTTGTTGGCTAACCTGATGTCGCTTTGTGTGGACATCGAGTTTGTCAGCATTCGAGCGTCTTTGCATAGATGAGACGTGCACCCGCTGTCGAGACACCATTGACTTGCGCCTACGCCCTTGGCGGGCTCGGATGACGAATACTGAGCGACTTCCGCGAAGAAACTTTCCGCTTCCGTATTGTTTGCTTTTTCGGCTTCTTGCGTCTTCCTTTTACGGCAGTCAGCATATTTGTGGCCGGTAATCTTACAGAAAGAGCATTTGTATTTAGGACGAAAAGGTGCTTTCGCGTTTTTATCGTTATGTGACGTCGATGCGTTATTCTTGCCGGATTTCGAATTCGGGTTGCGCCTGCCGTGAGCGAGCATCGCGCCTGATTCGTTGACGGTGACTTGATTTCGCGCTTCGTATTCCTCTACGATTTTTATTTTTAATTGCTCAGCGTTTGGCAGCGCGTCGCGAGATTCTATCGCGCATCTAAAGTTCTCGAAACTGCTAGGTAGGCTATAGAGAAGCATGATCGAGAGAAGATCTCCGTTGATCTGAACATCCATGGATTCTAGCTTATCGACGGCATCGAAAAATTGAGCGATGTGTGTCTTAACGTCCCCGCCTTCCGACATTTTTGTTTGAATAAGGCGTTTGAGTAACGTTGCTTTGCGCGCGGGACCTTTCGAGTCGTATATGGATTTTAATTTATCCCACACATCTTTGGACGTTTTACAACCACGTACCTGCTTCAACTCAGAGGGATTTATAGCTAGGATTAAGTCAGATTTTGCCTTGCGATCCTCGTTCTCCCACGCTGCGATGGCTGCTCGAGTTGCTGCGTCGTCGGCATCGCCACGAGATTTCGGGCATAGCCTCTCGCCACTCACGTAGCCCCAGTTATCGTTCTTAACGAGTAATGCTTCCACTTGTATCACCCAAGTATCATAATTGTCCTTGGTTAGCGTTTCTAATCGCGTAGAGTTAATTGTATTTGTCTGTGCCATCGTCGATTTATTCGCGGAACGCACTTTAACGACGATGATTTACTTATGACGCGTCACGGTCGATATATCGCGTTCACGACGTATTACGCCCGGAAAGAACAAAGAAACTCTCGCGTGGATTCAGCGAATTTAGATATGAAAAAGTATTTCTTCACTTTGTCGTTGCGGCTCTGGGCCCATAACCTGTTCGAGCTATGCAGGGATAGGTAACGACCGAGAAAACGAGACGGATGTAAAGCCGAATGTATCTCTTGTGTTTATTGGAAGAATACGTTTAACATAAAATGAATGAACGAAACGATTCGATACAAAGTAATTTGCCTCCGCGTTCGCGATGATCGAGAGTAGAGAGATAACCAAACAGAACGGACAGACTATTGAGAAGAACATGGATCACAATAAATGGTAGATAGTAAACCCGACGACGCAGTCGGTAACGCTTGATGGCGCCACTTTATATCGATAGGGACATCGACTTTGAGTACGAGAATTTGCGATATCCCTAACATATATGATTATATCTGATCATTTTTTCTCGGGTTTGATGCAAGAAATCATCATGTTTGAAATATTTTTTGACCAATAAATTATTGAAATATTTATAATAAATGATACAAAATATTTATTTTATAAACATTTAAAAATTATTTAATATTATTAAGTACGTTTAAAAATTAGTATGTAAACGCGATATAGAAAAGTAAGAGACGTGTAAAAGCATAAGAAAATAATTTTAAGAGACTAGATTAAGATATTAAAAAGAAAATAATCTACAGAGATTGAAAGAAACGGAAGGTTTAGTAATTCTAGGAAGCAAGAATAAAAATTATTATTACTCTCTCTTATTATAATATTATTTATAATCAGCAATGTCCCAGCGAGAAATAACCCGTCGAATCGACGTCTGTCGACGGGTCATTTCTCGCTAGGGTAATGTTAGAAATGTCCTACTGCAATGCACAAAAGAGCCGCAAGCTCTAATACATAAAAGCGATAGCAACACGTTTTATCTTATTTCTGAAAGGTGTAATGTAGTAGAATAACATTATCATTTATAAATGAATAGATTAGATATAAAAATGTTTTTAATTTTTATTTATAAAAAAAATCTACAAAGGACTATATGCTCAGTTTTGTATATGAAAAAATGTACCCTTAGTGAACAGCAATCAGACATGGCTAGAATTGTAGGGCATCAAAGAGTTCCATGGGCATAACTTGTAACAAGTCCTCTGAATGTTAAAGCTGTCCAAAGTTCGCTATTATGACTATGTACCACTGGTCTGATCTGATTTCTCTGCATCCAGACCTTTCCGCGGTGACGGCGACAATGGATTATACCAAAGACATTGAAATAATATGTCTAGAATGTATTTGATACTGTTTATTAACCCGGCTAACAAGAAAAGATACAGAAATGTCCTTCTCTTTTTGATGAGCTTTTAAAATGTTGTTTTTTAGACAAAAATAATGGACACGTATTTTTTTATACGTGTCCATACGTATATTTAAGGGCTGAAACATCCCTTTGAAAAAAATTGACTTTTCTCTTTCGGGCCGAATATTTCCGAAACTATAAAAGATAGAAAAACATTTTTTAAACAAAAGTTGAATGGTTTGAAGAGTACTTTCAAATAATAGATAATAATACATTTTTATTTTTTAATAATTTATAATTTAGGTTAGGTCCGTACGCTCACCAGACTTCAATTAGGGAAATTTAAAACTTTTTGTTTCGTACTTTGTGAGTACCCCCCCTATTGATTAATCGATTAATATATAACTCATGACCCGGGGTTCACTCGAGGCCCAAACTGGGCATAGTCTTTTCAAGAAAATAATAATGATAGTTGATGAAGTATTTTGAAGCCTTTTATTAGATTTGTGGAAAATTTAAATACACAATTATAACGTACATAAATAGATCATAAAAATTTTTTCTAAAACATTTTACATATATCTTACCGTTTCCATGATAATTGCTTAGAATACTATCATATATAAGCGTTATCCTTGAAAGGTTGTTTTATACGTCTTAAACCTTAAAAAAACCATATATAAAAAGATATATACTTTAAAATTTTTGTGTTTAACAATATATTTTGAGAAAAATTAAATCGATTCCGGACAATTATAATATAGTCTTTCTAAGACATAAAAGAAGCATAATTGTCTGAAATTAATTCGATTTTCGAAATATATTGTTAAACACAAAAATTTAAGCGTACATATTTTTTATACATGCTTATTTAAAATTTTAAAGACGTATTGTAGAATAACATTATCAGAAAGACATCTTATATACTTTTTGATATATAATATAGATATGTTTGAAATATTTTGTTTTAATGTTACCGCGTCCCGCGATAAAGTATATATATTTATTGTATTATATTATCTTTTATCTGATTATTTTCGGCAATTATGCAGTAATAGGGACCACCCTCCGATGACCTTGACGTCGCTCTTTATTCGTTAAAAAGTTATTAACAAAAAAAGTTTGGAAAATATAGCAGTTATTTTAAGTATTAAAAGGCATAAACGACTAATAATACGTCTTTTTTTTTTAAGGTATCCCTTTCACGGAGGAGCGTATTTTGTAGGCGCTTAAGCAGGGCCTCAACAAACTCTTGTATATTGCATTAAACTTATATAAAATCAAGTTATAATTGATTATTATGTTTAATTATAAGAAAAAAGTGAAAATATTATGTGTATTTAAAAATTTTTCATTTTTTGGTAAATTTTACTGTTAGCACAATATGGCAACGCTGCGCTTTTCAGGACGCCGATTGTAAAATGTGAAGTTGATAACAAAAGTGTCAATGTAAATGTCAATTTCATTAATCAAAGAATCTTGTAACATTTTTTTAATAAAGAGAGATTTTATGATAATAATGAGTGATAAGAAAGTGAGGAGTAATGTGGGCAAAAGTAAGGGACAATTTGTGAAAATAAAAGTTAATAATAAACCGTACGTGATGAACTGAAGTGTGACATGAGCGCACAGCTTGCAGTGTTGCCAAATAATTCCTTAAGGGGACTAGGCAGTCAGATTTGGTAAAAATTTCACTTTTTTTGGAAATTAATTACAAGGAAATAAATACAAATTGTGACTAGTACTTTTAGGTAATGTTTACTAGTACCAAAAACAGTAAAGAAAAAATTTTTTTTCAATTATATATATATATATATATATATATATATATATGACGGCGCTACAGTCTTTTGATACATAGGCGGTTTTTCTGGTGCCGTTGTGGTTTTGCAGTGATTCTGGCCATAAAAAATTAAATTGCACATTTTTCCTGGAAAATTTGGCACTCTATAGGACCCCATTCTGCACTGAACTTATAAAAAAAAAAAAAAAAATCAAAATTAAAGAAATAGCAGCTGCAAATGTAAAAAAAACGTGATTTTTCATTGAAAAGAAGGAGCTATTTTATTTTATTTATTTTTTTTTGTCAAAACAGAAGTTTTTACAGACTTAAACGTAGGTTCAGACCTTAACTAGACATGTTTTAAGGTAAACGTCCCGATTGCCGGACATGTACCTATATCCGGACACCTTTATTATTTATAAGTATAACGCGAATTAAAATCAAAGATAAAAGTATTTTTTTTTGTAGTTTGAAACTTCAGTTATAATAGCCAAACGTTTATTTTCATAAATTTATCTTTTTTTAAAGGTATCCAGGTATGTGTCCAGACAGATATGTGTCCAGGTATTGGTACATTTCGTCTGCTTAAGTGTCCGGGTATTGGTACTTTTACCTTACATATGCTCAATTTTTTTTTAATCGATTTGAACCTCCGTCTTTTTGCAATTACTGCAAAACAAAGAGGAAAACCGTCTATGCATCAGAAGACTGTAGCGCCATCATAGTATATATATATATTATTAAAAAAAATTTTTTTCTTTACTGTTTATGGTAATAGTAAACATTACCTAAAAGTACTAGTCACAATTTGTATTCATTTTCTTGTAATTAATTCCCAAAATTTTTACCAAATCTGACTGCCTAGTCCCCTTAAAAGTAGCCATTAAAAATATTTATCTATAAACCACATTTCAAGTCAACTTTTAACATAAATATTTTGTTTAAATTTTTGTATTTTTATCGGCACTATCGAAAGTATAGAGTTTAGCGAATATGTAGCGCAGTTAGTATTTAATATCTTAACATATTTGATAAACAAATTATTACATTAAAATGTGAAAAATAGAATTTTTCGATAACGTCACATATAAAATATCGAATTTTCAAAGTCATAATTCTTCTTTATATGTTCGGTAATGTGGTTTAATTTTTTTCTGGCGTAAAGATATGCATTTTAACTTTCTCGTACCAAAAAATCAGTTAATTCTTAAGACTTTGGTATCATAAAAAAAATACCTTAAGTAGAAAATATCTCGCTTCGCGTGAAAGTTGCAGCTATACCAAAAGCTGTTTTATTAAAAAGTTATTAACAAAAAAGTGTAAAAAGGGTGTCCATACCCAAAACATAGAACGTTTATGGAGAGATATTCGTGAAGGTATTTCACGATATGGTCGTAAAGAGTACCATTTTAATCATTAAGTATTTAGCGGAATTTATGTTTAAAAAAGCATACAATTTTCATGAACGACTAGATGCTTTTTTTGAAATAATGTCCATTATGTATCTTTTAACAGAAAATATAAATGAATAAATATTATAGTAATTATTATCATTTCGTCCCGTAATTTCTTTTTTTAGTAAAGCAGCGACTTCTCGCGAAATAAAGTATTCTTTGCTTTAACAAAAAGACTAATTTATCAACAATTTACTGCTTTAAATGTTGTGTTTTGGTAAAGTAGCGACTTTCACGCGAAACGAGATATTTTCTGCTTAAGGTAGTTGTGTCGCAAAACCCATTTTCATAGAAATCTTTTAAAATTTGAATAGCATATTAATGTAAACACGCTCTACACACACGTGCAAGTAGAAAAAGGTTGACTATGGGGACGGCGAGATGACAAGCTCAGCGCAGAAGGCAGCACCGAAATTGGAGACTTGTCATAATGTTTACGTTTAATGGGTAGAGAGGTTTGGAGAATTTTTTAACATGCCGGGGGAATGTGTGTGGCATATGGATGTAACAATAAGGGAGGGCATCGGTTCCCGAGGGACAAGATGATGAAAAAACGGTGGATCACTGCTATAAAACGCGATTTATGTCCGAATACAAATTCGCTGTGCACAAACCACTTTAGACTGAGAATTATATTACCACCGTCTTTGAAAGTAGTGAGTTTACAATAAAATTAATAGACATATAATGAAACATATGTTTAGTTACGAATTTGTATTCCGACATAAATCCTCGCGTTTTATAGCAGTGATGATCCACCGTTTATTTTTCATCATCTTGTCATTCTTGTCCCTCGGGAACCGATGCCCTCCCTTATTTTTACATCCATATGCCACACACATTCCCGGCATGTTAAAAAATTCTGAAATATTCACGTTTATGTACACAGATTTTCTCGTTAACGATATGCTCGGTACTCGGCAGCTCGGTGTGTCTCCAATTTTGCTAGCGCCCCTAGCGGCTAAAAGTGGCACGCGCCGTCCCCATACCAAAGTTGAAATAATTGAAGTCAAACTTAGCACTTTTTACATGTATCGTATAGGACAAAAACAGCTTCCCATATCACGTTTGTAATTGTAGCGATCAAACTACTTATACGATTTTGATGAAAAACAAAGAGATAACAAAAGAGAATTGTAAAAATATTCTTACAAAAGTACAAGACCCTTGTCTATCTAGTTTTGAAGCAATCGCTACGCAAAGTACACAATTTCTTATAGCGGTGGACGCATACGACAGCTAACCTGTAAAGATCTGGCAACACTGCATATGAAGGTAGTTCAGCGTGCCTATATCCTATTCTATGCCGTACTAATTTATTTTATTATAATAGGTAAAATAATAGGTATTGTATGTAGAACTATAAATTTATTTATATTAATGTTGAGCACAACAAATATAACCCTTATAGAAAAGTAGTACTAAAGTACTCGCCAAAATATTACTGCCCAGTATTTACAGTAATTTATTACTGTGTACTTTTAGTACTTTACAGAAAAAAAGTACTAAAAGTAAACAGTAATAAATTACTGTAAATACTGGGCAGTAATATTTTGGCGAGTACTTTAGTATTACTTTTCTATAAGGGAACGTACTATAAGTAATATACATCGTACTCAAAATTGAATTTAAACCAAGTCGTCTTTCGTTTACTACATTTTTAAGTAAAAGATCTTTTTCACAGTAACAGCAAGTTAGATTTTTGGCAAGCTCGGACACTTCTACAATACGTCTTCCAACACATAAATGATTGTCTTCTTGACAGGACTTTTTCTTTTTCTTTGCTTCAGACATTGCCGCTAAAGCTTTAAGTCTTTTCTTCAATACTTTTTCTTTCATTAATCTTCTTTTGTAACGTACAACAGACATTTTCGCTTATATTTCTTCTAATTCAAAATAACCTTAATAGCATAATTTCAATAATCTCAATAACGCGAACATCGCGAGCTAACTTCAATGGTATACTGACATTTCTGACGCGAGTCGCGAGCATACAGTGTTGCCAGATTGGTAAGACCATACAGGATTGGTTGAAAACGGTACAGCTTAGTCAAAAGTTTTACACAGATAAGTAGAGTTTTCCGTACATTATTGTATGCAGTGTGATTATTATTTTTTACTAATACTGTCGCGACACAACTACCTTAAAAAGAGACTATTTTTTGTGTCTACAAAGTTTTAAATATTGAGATGAGGCATAAACGGCCAATATTACATCTTTCTTTTAAAGCAGAGAATACCTCGTTTCGCGTGAAAATCGATACTTTATCAAAACACAACATTTAAAGCAGTGAGTAAAGTATTCTCTGCTTTAACAAAAAGACTTCAATTTATCAACAATTTACTGCTTTAAATGTTGTGTTTTGGTAAAGCAGCAACTTTTACGCAAAACGAGGTATTCTCTACTTAAAAAAAAAGACGTAATATTGGTCGTTTATGCCTCTCAATACTTAAAATAACTGCTATATTTCCCAAACTTTTTTGTTAATAACTTTTTAACGAATAACGAGCGACGGCTAAAACCTTCTGAAGGTCACTCAGGAGGGTGACCTTGACAACATATGACAAGGTCAAGGTTATCGGAGGGTGGTCCCTATTACTGCATAATTACCTTATTTTCTATCCATTCTTCGTTAATAGCTGATATGATTTTGTTGTTGTCCATCATTGTGATATAATTACCTTCCACATAATGAATTTGCACTTTACCCTCGGTAACCTAAAAATAAGTTTTTTGTTATAAAACTTCTGGTTATTTTTAAAATCATAGTTTATTATTTCAAAAATATTTATCCAAATTATAAATTTATTTACCTTATGTAAACCATAATCCTCTTTAGTAAAAGAGGCAATCGGAAATGTGGGTTTTAGCAATTTTATAGGTAATTTAAGGCGAGGCAATCATGAAATATCGTAATCCTGTACAGCGACAATATGATTGTAAACTGTAAAATATATAAGCTTTTGATTTTTGACGGTCAATGCATTTAAATCCTTCAGGAAGTAAGCATGAAATACTTCCACTTTTTCGGTCCATGTGTTACATTTATTCAGCTCTAACGCAAGCTGTAAATAAAAAAATTGTGTATAATTAATTATAATAAACATATCAAAATAACATCAGCGTTTTATCAGTATAAACATGAAAGATTTATTAAATTTTTAAACTATGATAAAATCTGTTGTTATTCTTATTAATTCATTAAAATTCCTAAATCTTTTTTCATAATTATTAATACTCATTTATTGTGGTTTCTATCTAAAACTATTGTGACGTCCGCCGATACATTTCTTTCTTTTTTCTCCTTTTTTTGACGCCCATGCGTTAATTTTCTCTCGTAGCGTGCGTTCTATTGTTAGTTATATTATATAATATTATATAAATATATATAATTATTATAAATATTATATTATAATAAAATAATAAATAAAATATTATAATAATATATAAAATATATTATATAATAATTGCTTGTCCTATTTCGCGGGGATACTAAACCAGTAATAGGGAGAACGTAACTTCGGTTGGCAATATTTTAATTTGTTAGAACGAAATAATAACAGATATAACTCCTGTAGCGTTCGCCGGCCCCGCGCGGCGAGCGTTATCGGACTGCCTGTTATCTTGCCTATCCAACACCAAGTAGTTGATATAGGGGCGTTCAGACTCGGGAGCTCTGAGGGGGGGTGAGGCAGGGGGGTATCGGATTTCGCGGGGAAGTCAGGGGGGAAGGGGGCGGGGTATCGGGTTACACAAGGATATTAGATTACAAGGAGATAACGCGGGGGTGAGGGGGAGGGGGAGGGGACGGGGTATCGAATTTCGCAGGCGATGAGGGGGAGGGGAGGGTGTTGACCTTGGCATACCATCGGGATGAGTCACCAGGATGACTCACCCGCGCTGCGGGTTCGCGGGAGGGAAAGTCCGCTTTCGCGGTCGCGGTCGCGCCGCGGAGTCCGCGTGGAGGTCCGCGGGGGCCGCGTGGGAGGTTTGCGGTTGCGTCGCAGGGTCCGTCGGGCCGCGGAGGCCGCATTCGCAACAACGCCGCTAGACGGCGCGCAATGGGTAAGACTAAAAACCATTGCACGTAACCTGTCGGAACATGTTCGTCGTAAACAACATTTTTTCAGGAAAAGAGAGGCGGTTTTACCTATTACATCTGGCCTCATACGTTTGAGTTTCAACGTCGTGAATCGGCATGTAATAATTCACGGCATTCACGCATTTTACACCGTTGTTGCTGTTGCTGCTGCTGTTGCATCCTTGCATCCTTCAAAGGAGAACATTTTCGCTTTCTAGGCTCTGAGAAGTTGACCGTCAGTACAAGCGATCGCGACAAAACTGCTCATGTCAAATTATTCGAGTATACACGACAATTCTAAAAGTAATGATGTGGTAGTGGGGGAAAGGAAGAGGCGGAATTAATGTTATAGAACTGTGCAATGGATTTTTTATTAAAAGAGGGAGAAGTAAAGCTTACTCTAACGGTGATGATGGGGGAGGGAAGAGGGAGTAAGAAATAAAACGTAAAAAGTTTTATATAATTTATTTTTTAAAAAAGATCACAGATTCTTACGGCGTCGCGCGCCACCACCAGTTAAATAGTTTTATTACATTTTGTAACGCGCAATTCTTTTCATGTTTTCCGCATCGCATAGTATTGGTGTCATTTACCCGCGAAAAACGATCTAATATGAATCTAACTAAAATCATATTAAATAATATTAAATTTGGGTAAAATTGAAATTAAATCCAGATTTTATATTAAAATTATATTTGTTTAAATACAGTTTTAATTTGCACTTATTAAAATCAGTTATGTAGATTAAATATGATCCACAATAAAATAGGGCTTTAATTAAAATTTAATTAGATCACATATGTGGATCATATAACACTTCGAATCAAATATGGTTTTAATTTGTATTTAATAAGATAACTTATGTGGATTATATATGATCCAGAACCATACATGATGCAGAATATCTCTATATATAAGTACCGGACGTCTGTCTGTCTGTCTGTTCGACCGCGAACTACTCATTCGTTAGTGGACCGAATTTTTACCAAAAGTATGTGAAATAGGGGTAGAATTTCCCGGGGAGTGCCATAAAGTGTATAGTTTTTCGCTACCAATTTTCTGAAAACCGATTTTTCTAATTTTTCGGGAAATAATTGACCGAATTTGGGAAATAATCGATCAAATTTCATAGAATTTTATATGAAACAGGGGTAGAATTTCCCGGGGAATGCCATAAAGTGTATAGTTTTTTGTTACCGATTTTCTGGAAACCGATTTTTTAAATTTTTTTAACTGTTTGGAAAATAATCGACCGAATCTCAAAGAATTATATATGAAACAGAGATAGAATTTTCCGGGGAGTGCTGTAAAGTGTACAATTTTTCGTTACCAATTTTTTTGAAAACCGGTTACAAAATTTTTCCAATTTTTCGGAAATTAATTGACCAAATCTTAAAAAAAAATATGAAGTAGGGGTAGAATTTCTCAGGAATTGCCATAAGGTGTATAATTTTTCGTTACCAATCTTTGGGGAAATCGGTATCAAAAAATTTTCCAATTTTTCGGAAATTAATTGACCGAATTTCAAACAATTGTATATGAAGTTGAAGTAGAATTTTCTGAGGAGTGCTATTATAAAATGTATTATTTTTTGTTACCGATCTTTTTGGAAACCGGTTACGAAATTTTTCCAATTTCTCGGAAAATAATTGAATCTTAAAGAATTACATATGAAATAAAGGTAGAATTTTCCCGGGATTGCTATAAAGTGTACAATTTTTCGTTACTGATTTTTTTGGGAACCGGTTACAAATTTTTTCTAATTTTTCGGGAATTAATTGACCAAATCTTAAAAATATATATATGAAATAGGAGTCGTGTCAAAATTTTTTTAATTTTTTAAGGATAAGTTTAATTTTTTATTAATGGATAATTTTTCATTATGAATTGATTTTTTTTAAACCGGTTACAAAGTTTTTCTAATTTTTCTAAAGAAGTTTCTAATTTTTGTTAAAAAAAATGTACGTGATTGTTTTAATTTCCTCAAATTTTGAGATATTAACTGAATATTTTTAGATATTTCCCGAATTCGGGAAATAACCGACCAAATTTTAAAGAATTGTATATGAAACAGAGGTCGGGAAATATACGACCAAATTCGGGAAATAATCGACCGAATTTCAAAGAATTTTATATGAAACAGGGGTAGAAGTTCCTGGGAAGTGCCATAAAATGTATAGTTTTTTGTTACCGATTTTCTGGAAACCGATTTTTTTAATTTTTTTAACTTTTCGGGAAATAATCGACTGAATCTCAAAGAATTATATATGAAACAGAAGTAGAATTTTCCGGGGAGTGCTGTAAAGTGTATAATTTTTCGTTACTAATTTTTTTAGAAGCTGGTACTGAAATTTTCTATTTTATAGGAACAGGTTTTTCTAATTTTTCGGGAAATAATTGACCAAATCTCAAAGAATTGTACATGAAACGGGGGTAGAATTTTCAGGGAAATGCTGTAAAGTGTATAATTTTTCGTTACCGATCTTTTTAGAAGCCGGTACCGAAATTTTTCCAATTTTTTCGGAAATAATTGACCGAATTTAAAAGAATTGTATATGAAGTAGGGGTAGAATATATTTTTTTACCAAGGGGGTTGCTAAAATATGTATAATTTTTCGTTACCGATCTTTTGGGAAATCGGCATCAGAAATCTTTCTAATTTTTTAAGGAAATAATTGACCGAATCTTAAAAAATTCTATATGAAACAGGGGTAGAATTTTGCGGGAAGTACTATAAAATAAATAATTTTTTAATTACGAAATTTTTTTATAATGAATTTCATTACTTATTGACTTCCTATCTTTCGATTACGAAATTCTTTTATAATGAATTTTATATATAAAATAGGGGTAGAATATATATTTTTAGGGGGTTGCTAAAAAGTGTATAATTTTTCGTTACCGATCTTTTGGGAAACCGGTATCAGAAATTTTTCTAATTTTTTAAGGAAATAATTGACCGAATCTTAAAGAATTGTATATGAAACAGGGGTAAAAACGTGAACTATTTCCACATTTATGGGCCGATTCTCTCGAAATTGGTACCAAAATGTTGCAAACTTTTTGGGGATGAAAATGTCGAGGCTTTTTTTGTTTTACGCCCCTCCGCCACTCACTAATGTATGTCTGTCTGTATGTCTATCTGACCGCGAACTACTCATTTGTTAGTGGATCGAATTTTTACCAAAAGTATATGAAACTAAGTGCTTGGCCCGCGCTTCGCGCGAGCTCTAAATCTATTACTCTAAAAAATCTGTCTGGTTACCCGGGCTTCGCCCCGAAAGACATGTAATAAGACACGCAAATAGTCTCTCTCTCTCTCTCTCTTTCTCTCTCTCCCTTTCCCTCTCTCCCTCTCTCTCTCTAAGATCGGTAAACTATACAGTTTATAGCATTTTCCGGGAAATTCTACCCCTATTTTATATATAATTCTTTAAAATTCGGTCAATTATTTCTCGAAAAATTCGTCAATCTTTTAATACCGGTTTTCAAAAAAATTGGTAACAAAAAATTATATACTTTATAGCACTCCCCGGAAAATTCAAGCCTTACTTTATGTACAATTCTTTGAGATTCGATCATTCGGAACCGGTTTCCAAAAAGATCGGTAACAAAACATAATACACTTTATAACACTCCCCGGGAAATTCTATTTCTTCTTCATGCACAATTTTTTGAGATTCAATCAATTATTCCCCGAAAAATTTGAAAAGTTAAAAAAACCGGTTTTCGAAAAGATCGGTAACAAAAACTGTACATCTCAGGACAAATCGAGCAATAACACGATTCTTATATGAAATAATCAAAGTAAAAGAAAAGAAAAATAAAAAGTCAATAAATAATAAAATAAAATTCATTATAAAAAAATTTCGTAATTGAAAGATAGGAAGTCAATAAGTAATGAAATAAAATTCATTATAAAAAAATTTTGTAATCGAAAAATTATTTATTTTATAGTACTTCCCGCAAAATTCTACCCCTGTTTTATATACAATTCTTTAAGATTCGGTCAATTATTTCCTTAAAAAATTAGAAAAGTTTCTGATGCCGATTTCCCAAAAGATCGGTAACAAAAAATTATACACTTTTTAGCAACCCCCTGGAAATATATATTCTACCCCTACTTCATATACAATTTTTTTAAATTCGGTCAATTATTTCCGGAAAAATTGGAAAAATTTCGGTACCGGCTTCTAAATAGGTCGGTAACGAAAAATTATACATTTTACAGCATTTCCCTGAAAATTCTACCTCCGTTTCATGTACAATTCTTTGAGATTCGGTCAATTATTTCCCGAAAAATTAGAAAAACCTGTTCCCATAAAATAGAAAATTTCAGTACCAGCTTCCAAAAAAATCAGTAACGAAAAATTATACACTTTACAGCACTCCCCGGAAAATTCTACTTCTGTTTCATATATAATTCTTTGAGATTCAGTCGATTATTTCCCAAAAAGTTAAAAAAATTTAAAAAATTGGTTTCCAGAAAATCGGTAACAAAAAACTATACACTTTATGGCACTTCCCAGAAAATTCTACCCCTGTTTCATATAAAATTCTTTGAGATTCGGTCGATTATTTTCCGAATTCGGTCGATTATTTCCCGACCCCTGTTTCATATACAATTCTTTAAAATTTGGTCGGTTATTTCCCGAATTCGGAAAATATCTTTAAAAAAATTCAGCTAATATCTCAAAATTTGAGGAAATTAGAACAATCACGTACATTTTTTTAAACAAAAATTGGAAATTCCTTTAGAAAAATTAGAAAAACTTCGTAACTGGTTTCAAAAAAATCAATTTATTAATGAAAAATTATCCATTAATAAAAAATTAATCTTATCCTCCAAAAATTAAAAAAATTTTGACACGACTCTTATTCCCAAATTCGGGTAATATCTAAAAAAATTCAGCTAATATCTCAAAATTTGAGAAAATTAGAACAATCACGTACATTTTTTTAAACAAAAATCAGAAACTTCTTTAGAAAAATTAGAAAAACTTTGTAACCGGTTTCAAAAAAATCAATTCATTAATGAAAAATTATCCATTAATAAAAAATTAAACTTATCCTTAAAAAATTAAAAAAATTTTGACACGACTCCTATTTCATATATATATTTTTAAGATTTGGTCAATTAATTCCCGAAAAATTAGAAAAAATTTGTAACCGGTTCCCAAAAAAATCAGTAACGAAAAATTGTACACTTTATAGCAATCCCGGGAAAATTCTACCTTTATTTCATATGTAATTCTTTAAGATTCAATTATTTCCCGAGAAATTAGAAACATTTTGTAACCGGTTTCCAAAAAGATCGGTAACAAAAAATAATACATTTTATAGCACTCCTCAGAAAATTCTACCTCAACTTCATATACAATTGTTTGAAATTCGGTCAATTAATTTTCGAAAAGGAAAATTTTTTGATACCGATTTCCCCAAAGATTGGTAACGAAAAATTATATACCTTATGGCAATTCCTGGGAAATTCTACCCCTACTTCATATTTTTTTTAAGATTCGGTCAATTAATTTCCGAAAAATTGGAAAAATTTTGTAACCGGTTTTCAAAAAAATCGGTAACGAAAAATTATACACTTTACAGCACTCCCCGGAAAATTCTACCTCTGTTTCATATATAATTCTTTGAGATTCGGTCGATTATTTCCCGAAAAGTTAAAAAAATTAAAAAAATCGGTTTCCAGAAAATCGGTAACAAAAAACTATACACTTTATGGCACTCCCCGGGAAATTCTACCCCTGTTTCATATAAAATTCTATGAAATTTGATCGATTATTTCCCGAATTCGGTCGATTATTTCCCGAAAAATTAGAAAAATTAGACAAATCGGTTTTCAGAAAATCGGTAGCGAAAAACTATACACTTTATGGCACTCCCCCGGAAATTCTACCCTTATTTCACATACTTTTGGTAAAAATTCGGTCCACTAACGAATGAGTAGTTCGCGGTCAGACAGACAGACAGACAGACAGACGTCCGGTACTTATATATAAAGATAGGGGTAGAATTTTTCGGGGATAAAAATGTCGTAGTTAATTTTTCGTTACCGATTTTCTGGAAACCGGTTTTTCTAATTCTTTCAAATTTTCGGGAAATAATTAACCAAATCTAAAAAAATTATAGATCAAATAAGGATAGAATTTCTCGGGGATTGCCATAAAGTGTATACGTGTAGACGTGACTTATATATATCATACTATTATATAAAACGCTACTGTTTGTCTGTCTGTCTGTCCGTCTGTCCGCGAACTACTCATTCGTTAGCGGATCGAATCTTTACCAAAAGTATATGAAGTAGGGGTAGAATTTCCCGGGAAGTGCCATGATGTGTATAGTTTTTCGTTACCGATTTTCTGGAAACCGGTTTTTCTAATTCTTTCAAATTTTCGGGAAATAATTAACCAAATCTCAAAAAATTATAGATCAAATAAGGGTAAAATTTTCTGGGGAGTGCTATAAAGTGTATAATTTTTTGTTACTGATTTTTTTGGAAACCGGTATTAGAAATTTTGCTAATTTTTTGGGAATTAATTGACTAAATCGCAAAAAATTGTATATGAAGTAGGGGTAGAATTTTCCGGAAATCGCCATGATGTGTACGGTTTTTGTTACCGATCTTTTTAGAAACCGGTTTTTTTAATTTTTCCAATTTTTTGGGAAATTGATTAAATCTCAAAGAATTATACATGAAGTAGGGGTAGAATTTCCCGGGGAGTGCTATAAAGTGTACTATTTTTTGTTATCGATCTTTTTGGAAACCGGTTTTAAATTACCAAATCTCAAAAACTTGTTCATAAAGTAGGAGTTGAATTTCCCGGGAAGTGCTATAAAGTGTATAATTTTTTGTTACCGATTTTTTTGAAAGCCGGTATTAGAAATTTTTCCAATTTTTCGGGAATTAATTGACCGAATCGAAAAAAATTATATATGAAGTAAGGGTGGAATTTTCAGGGAATTGCCATGATGTGTACGGTTTTTGTTATTGATCTTTTTGGAAACCGGTTCCAAATAATCGAATCTCAAAGAATTGTACATGAAGTAAGGCTTGAATTTTCCGGGGAGTGCTATAAAGTATATAATTTTTCGTTACCGATTTTTTTGAAAACCGGTATTAGAAGTTTGACAAATTTTTCGGGAAATAATTGACCAAATTTAAAAAAATTGTATATAAAATAGAGATAGAATTTCCCGAGAAGTGCTATAAACTGTATAGTTTTTCGTTACCGATCTTAGAGAAAGAGAGGGAGAGAGGGAGAGGGAGGGAGAGAGAAAGAGAGAGAGAGAGAGAGAAAGAGAGAGAGAGAGACTATTTGCGTGTCTTATTACGTATGTCTTCCGGGGTGAAGCCCGGGTAACCAGACAGATTTTTTAGAGTAATAGATTTAGAGCCCGCGCAAAGCGCGGGCCAAGCACCTAGTTTATATATAAGACTTTAATAAAAAGTTAATGTGTTCTGTATGCGATTTTTACTCGATTTAATAGCGGCTTTAACCCAAATTTGGTTCTAATTTGATTCTTATTAAAACGTATTTTTGTTTAAATAATATTTGCGGTAAAATTTGTTTCTTTATTTGTCAAACTTAACATGTAAATATTTGATTCAAATGAAAAAAAATTGTATAGTCATATAAGATTATATATGATCAGATCAGAATATTGCATCTCAAAGTATCCGATAGATGGCATTCGATGTGATCTTGTTTCTCGTAATTAAAATTTGACAAAGAGTGTTATAAGAACAGTATCAAAAAAACACGACACTGTCTCGCGCTATTCTCGCGCGACGCTGTCTCGGAGCGACACAATTTTTGTATCAGTTATATCGTAAAGTCCATTATAATAAAATGGCAAAATAAATTACAAAATAAATTTAAATTGGTATAAATTTAAAGGACCACGCACACAAACACTGGAATCTGGGTCCCGGTCAAATTTCTCCAAACTTTGGGATTTTTTAGCTTATGACTCCTCGATCAAAAGTCCTTATGGGCCCGAACCTCTAGGAAGTCATGGAAAACAGTTATAGGGTATGGAAGTCGACGAAATATAAGTAGTCGAGTATACACGTTTTTATCCTTAAATTGTCTCGAATTCGAGGGGATTTATTATGATAACTAATGCTATCTTGGCTATAAAGTTTAACTAGGGTCCGGTAGGGTCCAGTAAGGGCCAAGCCAGGTTTTTATGATGGAAACCTGGATTCATCGCAGAATTAGATTCTATGACTAGGAATATATTCAGATATAGTACTAACATTTCATAACCGACCCGAACAATTAAAGCAAGATCCGGTGTAGACCCGACCAATTAAGGAAAGATTCGGTGTGGACCCGATCTTGCCTTAACTGGTTGGGTCCACACGGGTCTTGCCTTAATTGATCGGGTCCATATCGGATCTTGCCTTAATTAATCGGGTCCACACGAGTCTTGTCTTAATTGATCGGGTCCACACCGGATCTTACCTTAACCGGTCGGGTTCACACCGGATCTTGCCTTAACTGGTTCGGTCCACACGGGTCTTGCCTTAAATGATCGGGTCCACACGGGTCTTGCCTTAATTGATCGGGTCCATACCGGATCTTACCTTAACCGGTCGGGTCCACACTGGATCTTGCCTTAATTGATCGGGTTCACACCGGATCTTGCCTTAACTGGTTGGGTCCACACGGGTCTTACTTTAATTGATCGGGTTCACACCGGATCTTGCCTAAACTGGTTGGGTCCACACGGGTCTTATTTTAATTGATCGGGTTCACACCGGATCTTGCCTTAACTGGTTGGGTCCACACGGGTCTTACTTTAATTAATCGGGTCCATACCGGATCTTGCCTTAACTGGTTGGGTCCACACGGGTTTTGCTTTAATTGATTGGGTCCACACCGGATCTTACTTTAACCGGTCGGGTCCACACTGGATCTTGCCTTAATTGATCGGATTCACACCGGATCTTGCTTTAATTGTTCGGGTCGGTTATGAAATGTTAGTATAATATCTGAATATATTTCTAGTCACAGAATCTGATTTTGCGATGACTTCAGGTTTCCATCCTAAAAACCTGGCTCGGCCCTTACTGGGCCCTACCGGACCCTAGTTAGACTTTATGGCCAAGATTGGTCCAAACTATCAGATAGTCCTCTCCAAGTTCAAGAAGTTTTGTCCCATTAGTTATCATAATAGATCCCCTTGAATTTGAGACATTTCAAAGGTAAAAACGTGTATACTCGACTACTTATATTCCGTCGACTTCCATACCCCATAACTCTTTTCCATGACTTCTTGGAGGTTCTGGCCCATAAGGACTTTTGATCGAGGGGTCATAAGCTAAAAAATCCCAAAGTTTGGAGAAATTTGACCGGAGCCCAGATTCCAGTGTTTGTGTGCGTGGTCCTTTAAAACAAAATTATATAAAATTCTAATAAGATCAAATAACATTTATATATGACAAATTTGACTTATATGATTATATTTGACTTATATGATTATATTTAACAAATTAATTTTGAATTTATTACCATAGTTAATCCACATTTGGCAAATTAAAACCATATTAACTCTGCATTTTCTTAGGTCTGTGCGGCTGATTTTGCATATTTTAACAAAGCAAGGTCCAGTTTAATCCATATATAGATTAAATAAGATGGGGTACTTTAATTTGATTTAAATATGACATATTTAAATTATAATTGATTTGCATATTTGATTTTAATAAGATTCTTATTAAATTTATATAAGCTTTTAATACGGTTTTAATACAATCGTTTTTCGCGGGTAGATTATTCAAAGATTCGATATCTTCGTAAGGGTGCATCCCGATGGAGAAGGAATAACGGAACGGAACGGTAACGGAAAAGAGATATGGTGGGGGGTTAACCAATCAGAGTAGTTCCGTTTCAATTCCGTTCCGTGTTTTAGTGAGTGGGTTCCCCATGGCACGGAGCTGTTACGGAACGGAAAAGAAACGGAAAAATTTCTAACCTATTCTGTTCGCCTCGAACCTCGAAAGTTCGCGAATAAGTGGCAGTGGATCGATCGCTTTGCAACATATTTTTGCAAATAAAGAGCAATATGTCGTCATTGGTAGGTATTATATGTAAAAATAAAATATATATGTTAAAATCCTATATTAATATGTTAATGCTAATTAACCGAATGTGATATATTTTATTAATTACCAGAAATTCAAATGTGGATATTGTGGCTGGGTTGTTTGGTTCGATAAAAACGGACAAATGTCACATCATCCTTGCTTAGCAAATCATACCGAATTAATAATGGATAAAGATCGAAATCTCTTTATAAATGGTATGTATATTTGTGTACAAGAGAGGCAATATATATTCAATATAACTAATGGTTAGAATATGTAAATAATATATATATTTGTTGTGAAACTAAACCTGAATTATTTAGATTCTTTAGAAACACACGTCGAGAGTGAGAATAATGAAAACAGCACTGCCTGCGAAAAAGAAAATATTGCTCAAAACCATCAAGAACACATTGACGACACAGATGAAGTTGACGACAGACGACAGTTAGATGAAGATTTAATAAGTGCCGTAAAAGAGAGAGCACCGTTATATGATTATCGCATACCTGTGAAAGAACGAGGAAGGAAACAAAAGGACTGTCTATGGCAAGAAGTCAGCGAATGTTTGAAAGGTTTGAAAGCATTGATATTTATTTATATATTTATTTATTTTCAAGGTTTTCTACACACACACACACACACACACAAACACACGATACATATATACATATATATTTCTTAATTATACGAGTGTCACAGGTTTATATACCGCTACTGAAGCAGAAAAACGGTGGACCCATCTGAGAGACTCTTTTAAAAAGGCACGAAATATATATAAAAAAAAGCAAAATATTGTGCAAAAAAGTGGTGCAGCTGCTTTACCAAAAAACTACGAAATAAAACCATCCTTTCGTCATCATGATGTAATGTCTTTCTTAAATGATACATTGGAATATCGACAGTAAGTTCAAGAATAGCGATAGTTTAGCTGATAACTATTATATGTTGCATTAACATTTTAATGCTTATTCTAGAACCGTAACTTCTTTACAAAAATTAATGCATAACGAGCAACAAGCGTCCTGTTCAAAGAGCAAGAGCATTCCTTCCACATCAACAAGTGACAACCTCAACGTAGGTGATGATCTTATTTCTATCATCAATGACAATCCTACATCACTGTCTCCAGTCTCTCCGGCGACGTCAAAATCAAGAAGTATAAATTTCAATGTTTATTATATGCAACTTATATTAGCCAATGAATGATTAATTTATATACTTCTTTGTTGCAGAGAGAAAGCAAATTGATTTAGAGGATTATGAAGAAGCCTTTATTACAAATTTAACACAGAAAACTGAAACAAATCCTATACATGGATTTGTGTCACGTTTGGCAGAAGGTTTACAAAGACTAACTTATAAATCACGTTGTAAGTTAGAAATAGAATTTTTAACAAGGTTGTGTCAAGTTGAAGAAGAAGATGAAAAGTACAAACAAACCTAATAAGAGGACGTGATAAAGAAATATATTAAGAAGACTGATCTTTATAGTATAACAAAAAGATTGATGCAATGTGATATATTGTGCATTTTATGCAATATTTTTTTTTAGTTTTTATTGTCAGTATTTTGTTAAAACATCTATTTGTTACAGTATTGTTTATACTGTAACAAATAGACTGCAATGTTTGATTAGTTTTGATTTCTCTTGTATGTACAGCATTGTTCTGTTTCATTTTGTTTATGTAAAACAGTATTATTAGAAAGATGTTTTGTTTATTAGAGTTATATTATAAAGTAGATGTTATAATAAAGTGAAAGTTTAAATAATATTTTATATAATAGGTATATAATAAAGTGGAAGTTTCTACATATAACAGAAAGTTTAAATATAATAAAGTTTACTTAATAGTTATTGCTTAAAATATTTATTCCTTTTACAATATTCTTTGGCAAGCTATGTTTATCTATCTGATACAGCACTGACAGTACTGTTGTAAGCTGTATTGTTAGTAGGACAGGATATGTGGATAAAAGGATAAGTTTTATGAAAAAGAACATATTTTACAAGGAAATTGTACTTGTTTATTATTTACTAAACTTTTAAAAATTATTTTTGTTAGCTTTTTCCCATTGTTGTTTAACAGCTCCAAAAGTGCAAAAATATTCCGTAAACAGATCGCGAACAGTACTACCACGTAACGTATCATCTCCAGTCGTAGGAATTGGTAAGTTTTGAAAGTGTTCATATGTATCCCTTACATGAATGTTTACAGCATATGTTCTATTTATTTTAGAAAGTGTAAAATCATTTTTTATTAAAAAATTATGCAAACAAACTGTAGCTTTAACAATAGATACAGCATTCAAAACAGATGTTGCTATAGGTCTCCGAAAAATTCTCCATCTCGAAGTTAAAATGCCAAAAGCGCATTCCACCGTTCTTCGAGCACGACTTAATCGATAGTTAAATACTTTCTTTTCTATGTTTAAATTATTTTTTCGTGGATATGGGCGTAACATATATCTAGTTAATCCAAAAGCTTCATCACCTATTATAACATAAGGTAACTCAGGACCTTTGTCTGAAATTAACCTCGCTCTTGGTATATTTAAACGTTTCTCTTCTAATAGATGTCTAAGTACACTATCTTGTAATATACCTCCGTCACTCCGTCTTCCTTCAGCTCCAATATCAACTACTGTAAAACAGCAATTGGCGTCTGCAAGTGCCATAAGTACAATACTGTGCATATTTTTATAATTATAAAATGTTGAGCCACTTTTAGGTGGAGCCTGAAATATAAAGTTAAAAATAAGTTACAAATGCAAGGAAAGACTTTATATATTATAATATACAAATATAAGACACATTACTTGTATTTGCACGTGTTTTCCGTCAATTGCTCCAATACAATTAGGAAAATCCCACAAAAGTTCAAATTCCTTTGCTTTTTGAATCCACAAATTTTCTGTTATTTCAGGAAAAACTTTTTCTTTTAAAACGTCCCAAATAGCTTCACAAGTTTCTGCTACTATTTTTGAAACTGTATTCAATCCAACTCGAAAGGCGAAAGAAATCGAATGCATTGTATCACCTGAGGCTAAATAGCGTAAACAGATTTGTAGTCGCATAGACGGCGATATTGGAGTTCTTACAACATGTTGTTTTGTGATTCTTGATTCAAGTAACTCCAATAATTTGTCAAAGGATTCTTTAGTCATCCGCAAATATTCCAAATATTTCAAGGAATCATTTGCCATTTCATTAATTAAATTGTTGCTGTCTCCTTGACGATGTCTTCTTTCTTCAGTAAATATTGATCGAACCCAAAGTTTTGGTTTGTTTTCTTTCTTTTTTTCTTTCTTTTTTAAGAATTGATATAGTAAGAAAAGTTTAAGCAATTGTCTTCTTCGTATTTCTTTGAGCCAACTTAATTGTGTTCTTTTCCATTCATTTACCTTATTTATTAATAATATTTTTCTTATAAATCTAATCCTTTTTTTGGAGTATTTATTTTCTATAATATTGGTAAGGATTAGAGACTCTGATATACCGTCATACTCATCTTCATAAACTTTGTCATATTTCTCTAAATCAATTCTCTTACTTTCTGCAACAAAGAAGTATATAAATTAACCTTTAGACCGCCGGAAAATCTAAATATAGTCTCTACGTGTGATCGGAACTTTGTATCGGTTATATGTAAGATATAAGCACAACAATTTGAGGACTTTCTAAGAGGATTAAAGCTCATAAAATGCCGGCGGTCTAAAGGTTAATCATTCATTGGCTAATATAAAAGTTGCACATAATAAACGCTGAAATTTATATTTCTTGATTTTGATGACGCCGGAGAGACTGGAGACAGTGACGTAGAATTGTCATTGATGATAGGAATAAGATCATCATCATCTACACAGGTAGTGTTGTTTTCATTATTCTCACTCTCGACGTGTGTTTCTAAAAAATTTAAATTCAGGTTTAGTTTTACAACAAATTTATGTAATACTTACATATTCTAACCATTAGTTATATTGAATGACAATTTTATAAAAAATAAATAATAATAGTTTATTAAATATATATATTGCCTCTCTTGTACACAAATATACATACCATTTATAAAGAGATTTCGATCTTTATCCATTATTAATTCGGTATGATTTGCTAAGCAAGGATGATGTGACATTTGTCCGTTTTTATCGAACCAAACAACCCAGCCACAATATCCACATTTGAATTTCTGGTAATTAATAAAATATATCACATTCGGTTAATTAGCATTAACATATTAATATAGGATTTTAACATATATATTTTATTTTTACATATAATACCTACCAATGACGACATATTGCTCTTTATTTGCAAAAATATGTTGCAAAGCGATCGATCCACTGCCACTTATTCGCGAACTTTCGAGGTTCGAGGCGAACAGAATAGGTTAGAAATTTTTCCGTTTCTTTTCCGTTCCGTAACAGCTCCGTGCCATGGGGAACCCACTCACTAAAACACGGAACGGAATTGAAACGGAACTACTCTGATTGGTTAACCCCCCACCATATCTCTTTTCCGTTACCGTTCCGTTCCGTTATTCCTTCTCCATCGGGATGCACCCTAATGCGCATCCAGAGTCTCGACGATTAGGTTTTTCGTGCATAATTCTCCAGCAGATCCACCAGCCATTCTCGTTTCTGGCATTCCTTGACGTACACGAGAGTCGGCATCTCGTCGTCATCGTCTTCTTTCTCATCATCGTCTTCTTCTTTTACACGAAGCACGGCCAATGTAATCAGGCGGTGTTTCACCATGCTGTACGGCACGTTTCCGTCTTCCCATCGTAATCCATGGTGATTCGCAATCAACCAGGTAGCTCACGATTTATCGGATTTTGTGAGAAAATTTCACGGCATGGGGTACGTAAAAATGTGATGCGTCAGAACGCAGCCTTTTCTCAGCACCGCCATCTCCTGCACGACAAATTTCATCCCGACGAAGAATCCTTGCAGGTCCACGAACGTTGGTACGGACATGACGAGATTTCTTTATCTCTATCTCCCTCGTCGATGCGTCAATCGAGAGGAATGACGCACAACTCTGCAAACCGTCTCGCGACACTCTGATTTATACTTCTTCCTCCCTCTCTTGCCCCTTTTAATAATTGTATTAGGGAGTAATGGAAAGAAAGAAAGAGAGAAAAAAATTCACGTCGACGTTGTCGCGAACACTCAGACTATTTTGCGCACCACGTTCGTCACGGGTTGTACTCAATCACGCGGTCGTGTATGATGAGACAGTACGCAAAGGTATTCGGCGGTACGTTCTCCATGCAATCGAATTCTAGTCTGACATCTACGGGGGCGTTTTTGACGGATTTGTTTTGGCGAGAGCAATCGATGATCACAAACGGGCCGTTACGTAGAAAAATCGAAACGGTAAGGCTTGGCTCGAGATATTCGTGTCCGTAATAGCCCTTACAGAAACGCGCGTACATATTGTACAGAATCGCCCATCTGTGTTTACCAAAGTCCAAATTCAAATAGTCGTACGGATAGACTTCCGTGTTTAGATAGAGTTTCACGTTGATCAAGTTGCAGTCGTCGTATTATTCAATAAAAAATTATTATATACATTGTTTTTCATGTTAATACAAATTTAAAATTTGAATTAAAATATAAAAATTTACTCTTGGCCAATATGTACGGTTTTTTATTTAAAAAGAATCTGTTTATTCAACAATCTCTATTTAAAGAAATAATTTCTGCGCAACAATATTATTAAGTACTGAAAAAAATTATAATTCATATTGTTCTTCTTTCTGTCTTTGAATTTATTTTCCATTAAATGTATAACGTACATATTGTTGCTCAACGGAAACCACGAGAAGGTGGTGGAGACTTCCGTCAGGAGGGAAATGTAAAAATAATTTTTTACATTTCCCTGGGTGTGTGTGTGTGTGTGCGCGCGCGCGTTTGTGTGTGTGTGTGTGTTATTGCACACAAATTCTTACTACTTTTATATTTCTTTGGCAGATTTTTTGTATGTTTTTATAAGCGTGATGTCAAGTGCTGACAAGATTTTCTACACGCTTATCGTCTATAAGCATGATGTCAAATGTTGACAAGATTTTTTACACGCTTATTGTTTGTAAGCGTGATGTCAAATGTTGACAAGATTTTTTACACGCTTATCGTTTGTAAGCGTGATGTCAAATGCTGACGAGATTTTTTACACGTTTATTGTTTGTAAGCGTGATGTCAAATGCTGACGAGATTTTTTACACGCTTATCGTTTGTAAGCGTGATGTCAAATGCTGACGAGATTTTTTACACGCTTATCATTTGTAAGCGTGATGTCAAATGCTGACGAGATTTTTTACACGCTTATTGTTTGTAAGCGTGATGTCAAATGCTGACAAGATTTTTTACACGCTTATAGTTTTTAAGCTTGATGTCAAATAAAAGATTTTTATAATCTAAGATTTAATACTTTCAGTCTGCAAATGAAGGACCAGCAATATCATCCACAGCATGTAGCCTTAAAGTACTATGCTCTTTTTTAACAGCACTAGTGTATAATTTGTCCGCCGACATAAGAGACAAATGTTTGTCTTCAATCGTCATGCTTAGAGATGTTTCTCCTTTCGCCTTCAATGCTGACTTAAAAACGCAAGTGGCATTAACGGTAGCCGACGAAAGTTTGTTGCGATTTTTTGTTTTTAAATTAGTTAAGGTAGAAAACATTCTCTCCGCATCGGCATTTGAATTTGGAAGTGATCGGACAGCATTCAGAACATTTGTTAAGCTTGGATATTTAGCAATATTATTTGGGTGCTGACATTGCAATATTTTTTTTCACATATTATCAAAATTTAATGTAGAAAGACTTTCTTTCTCCTTCGTTGTATAATCTAATGGCAATGCAATCCATTCTTTTTTTAAAGCAACTTGATCAAAACCGCCGATAGTCTTAGCTACAAAAGAAACATCATTGAATGATGTTTCTCTATCAGTATCGAATAAACTTACGGAAGGTTCAAACACTTGTAATTTTGATAAAAATAAATTATTCACAGGTAACCTTTTACGAATTTCTTCTGCAGCAGTTACATAAAACGTCAAGCAGTTCTCTTTAACAGTTGTAACTGCGTCTTTGTGCCCTTGCATCATTAATTCGTCAAGGTATTCATCACATTCTGATCCTAAACTAACTTCATTCAAAATTTTTTGATTCTCCTTTAGAGAAAACTCTATGTTTATACAGAATGGTTTTAAGTGCTTATCCTTCAAAAAATTTCGGCAGATTTCATAAAGAAACTTTAGAGATTTTGACTGCAATAAATGAATTCGCGTTTCTAATGCTTAGAAAAATGCATTAAACGCGTTGAAAAAATTTAAAATATATTTTAAAAAAAGAAAATAAGCTTTTGTCTCTACATTACCCATTATAGACAATAGATGTTCTCCAGACTGTGTTTTTTCGCTCACAACATTTTCGTTAAGAAAATGTTTAATTGTATCCCAAGATTCCAGAAGTCTTACTACACATGCGTGGTGAGAAAGCCAGCGTGTATCAGATAATTTTAATAATTTGCGATTTGTTTCTTGGAAACATTCGCAAAATTCACGAAAAACAGCCGTACGTTTTAGACTGCTGTTAATGTAACTAACAATTTTTTTTACAAATTCATCGCAAAATGCAGGTATTTTTTTGCATGCAGCATGCGCTGCTAACGCGGAAGAATGGCAAGGGCATGAAAGTGTTAATAAATGTGGAGATACTTCTTCCAATTTTTTTTTGAATGATAAATGTTTCCCTGTCATGACTGACGCATTGTCGCATGACAAGGAAATAATATTTAAAAATGTAACGTACATGTTAGTTGTAATTTTATACTCAACAATGTAATTGTTATACAGGGTGTATAAAAAGTATGGGACTCTCTGAATAACTCAGAAAATATAAGTTTAATCTAAAAATATTTTAGAAAAAAATTGTAGGGTGTACAGGGATCCATTTATTGATATTATCTTGGCGTCCCTAAAATCAGGGCAAGGTCACCTTCAATTTTTTTAATAAACCCACTATTTTTTATTGCATAGTCTTGTAGCTTATCTTGAAAGCTTTCCAGAACACTACAATTAATTCTATTTTCGTTAAGTACTTTTCGAGATATTTTAAATTATATTATGGCACTTTTAAATATACAGTGTAAAATACTTAATAAAGTATTCAGTTTTCGATGATTTAACCTTAATACTTTTAGATGTAGAATAATAAAAGAAATTGATTAATAGTGTTATTTTTTAGATATGGAATTATGCAAAATCCACCAATGCAATAAAATTAATCGATTCCTTTCATTATTCCACGCCTAAAAATATTAAGGTAGTCATCGAAAAGTGAATAATTTTATTAAGTATTTCACATTTTATATTTAAAAGTGCCATAATAAAATTTAAAATATCTTGAAAAAGTACTTAACGAAAATATAATTAATTCTAGTGTTCTGGAAAGCTCTTGAGATAAGCTACAAGAGTATGCAACAAAAAAATAGTGGGTTTTATTTAAAAAAATCAAGGTAATCATTGACAACACCACCCAAAGTCAAATTGATAATATTAGTAAATTAAACATTTTTCTATAAAACTTATATTTTCTGAGTTATTCAAGAGGTTCCATACTTTTTATATACCCTGTATAACATAGGAAAGTCTCCTATTATGGATAGGCTCTTAATATGCGACAGCGAGGTTTCTGCTAAACTAATAGGCCCTATCTGTTGGTTCCACCATGAACTTATTGCCCTTGGGGTAAAACCTATTTAGCGGAAAATTCATTGTTTGATCGTGCGTGTAGTCGTTGCAGAGAAAGAAATTGTGAAATTGGATGTTATCAAGTGCCATAGATATGAGTCTTTAAACCTTGTTTATTATATAATAAATAAATATTTGGCAATAAGTTCTGCATGCAGCGATAGAGTAAGGTCGTATTAATAGGAAAATACGGGATATGTTGAGTTGCTCAATTGCAGAGATTAGATTTGGTGATCGCGAAACCGCGAGGCGTGGTGCTCGTAACATGAGATACTAGGGTACTCCTGGGTTGCTGGAGTATGAAAGTTATTGTATAGTAATAAAAAAAGAGAAAATACTATATTAACGTTAAAGAAAGGTTTATACAAATTTATAAGACTGTGCTGACCTTGATTTGAGAAGGAAAGGTGGAGGGGGAAAATTAGGTACAATATTGAGTATAAGTGGGTTTACGATTATTGCAAATATGCTTCTCCATTACATTTGTTTTTCCAAAACTTTAAATAAAGTTTTTTAATTGCAATATCATGTATTTTGCACTTTATTAGCGATTTCCCGGGGTCTCTCATATTAGGAGTACACTTTTGCGTTTTTGCCGAAAGCTCATTTTTCACATTTTTCTAATTTTCAGCAAAATTAATATTTAAATTAAATTGTACATTTCAGCATCTTAAAGCTTATTAAATTCCCTTCAAAATGACCTACTGTATTTTTCAATTCTGCCCATAGACTTCCGGCAATCACACAAAATGGATATGGTATCTCATAATCGGGTACTTTCCTTCATGTTATCTATCAGTTAAATTCTTAAGTAGGAAATTACAACATGTATATTACATGTAACATTGTGTTTGCTGGGATAATTTTCAAAAAAAGAAAATGTAAATAAATTTTAAATTGTAATTGTTTTGCTAGGTTATGTGTTTTTCTCAATACACACGAGCTGTTCTCCACTTGATGCTACAAATGCTTTTTTCTTAATTATAAGAAATAGAAGAAAAATAATTCGAAGCATTTGTAGCGTCAAGCTATCCGCATCCACGATTAACACGGTAGCATTGTCACCCGTGCATCCGCATTTCACATAGCGTTTGAGCAATAATATCTTGTAGTTGAACCAGTTCAAACTACAAAATTGTAACCGCTAGATTATAAATTTGTCACTTTAATCGCTTCTTTTAGCAGTACGTGAAAATGCATCTTTATTCGCACCGGAGTGCACGGTCGGTCTCGCTGCGCATGAACTTGCTTGGCGTGAGACACGACCGTATCTCTGAATGATGATCGTAATGCTCATTGTAAAGAATTTATAAAAAAAAATAATATAACTTACATCATCCTTTTTTGATATAAATTATCAATAAATAACGATATTATTTCTAACTAACCTTCTATCTTGTCCACGGACGTGCACGTTCACGGCGAGTACGGCGAAGACTGTATCAAAACAAATGCGTACTATATCGCGCGCGCGACGTTTTTCATTTGTTTTTTTTTTTTTAATTGCAATTGCAGCCACCTCTCACAAGCGAGACAAGCACTATTGTGAGAAACGTGAATGCACGCGAGCAAACATGTAAAATTGTCAAATGTAAATGGATCGAGGAATGTTTCGCAAATGGCCGAATATATGAAATTACAGATTACCTGATTGATTAATAAAGATATGTATGTATATTGCTAGTTGTTTAATTATAAATATACCCTATTAAAATACCCTATTATTAGATTAATAAGATTTTTTAATATATTTTTATAATAGCAAATCTTGCCCGTAGTAGACATTACGCTTAAAAAGCATAAGCGTGTAATAAATATTGTCTGTAACAAATATCATGCTTAAAAATTAAAAACGTAACAAATCTTGTACATAATAGATATCTGATCGATCGCTTGTGGAATATAAGTGTGTAAATAAATTTGCTGTGTGTGTATATATATGCATATATATATGCATATATATATATATATATATATATATATATATATATATATATACATTTCCCTCCTGACGGAAGTCTCCACCACCTTCTCGTGGTTTCCGTTGAGCAACAATATGTACGTTATACATTTAATGGAAAATAAATTCAAAGACAGAAAGAAGAACAATATGAATTATAATTTTTTTCAGTACTTAATAATATCGTTGCGCAGAAATTATTTCTTTAAATAGAGATTGTTGAATAAACAGATTCTTTTTAAATAAAAAACCGTACATATTGGCCAAGAGTGGATTTTTATATTTTAATTCAAATTTTAAATTTGTATTAACATAAAAAACAATGTATATAATAATTTTTTATTGAATAATTTTTTAGATTTATTAATATGTAGGAAAATACATCGATAATTAATGTCGCGCGCCGATATAATGTCACGCGTCGTCTGGTCGCCTCGCCAACTCGGCATTCACGAGATCCGAAATCGCATAGCCAATAGCCGAGAGAGAAAAAGAAGACAGCAGATCTGTCTATCCTCTTCTACCGCTGACGCTCGAAGCTGGCCGAAGCCAGCCGAAAAGCACGGCTGCGTTTTGAAACGTAAAGTTGGCATGTCTGCCCATCCCCACCACTGGCTGGCAACCTCCGTGAAGTTGGCCGGACAACTTCAACGTATCGAACTTTAAATAATTGGAATCGATTGGTGGTCGTTTGGTGGTCTTTGGTAGTCTAGTCCGATCGTTTGGTGGTTAGCCGTTTTCCTGTAAAATCAAAATGAAATTTGCGGTGTGAAGTTAGCCGGACAATTTTTTTTTTCAACCAATTTAACTTTTTTATAGCTCATTCGACGCGGAATCGTTTGGTGGTCACGAATATCACCAGTAAAACGTTTGGTGGTCAACCGTTTTCCCAGAAACTAAAAAAAACCGTATGCGCATAATGCCGGACATATCACCTCTGTGCCATTAATCAGAAAAGTTGTATTTGTCACCCAAATTAACTTTGATAAGGCTCATTCGACGCGGAATCGTTTGGTGGTCACGAATGTCGTCATTAAAACGTTTGGTGGTCAACCGTTTTCCTAAGAAATAGATAAAACCGTACTCTCACGCCATTGGTCGTACGACTCCGTGACGGTAGCTCGGTAATTTGATGAATAAAGATTATTTATCAGTCAAATTGACTTTTATACGGCTCGTTGGACGCGGAATCGTTTGGTGGTCACGAATATCGTCATTAAAACGTTTGGTGGTCAACCGTTTTCCCAGAAAATAGGAAAAACCGTACGCTCACGCCATTGGTCGTATACTCTGTGCTATTAATTAGAAAAATTGTATTTGTCACGCAAATAGACTTTCATACGGCTCGTTTGACGCGGAATCGTTTGGTGGTCACGAATGTCGTCATTAAAACGTTTGGTGGTCAATCGTTTTCCGAGGAAATAGGAAAAACCGTACTCTCACGCCATTGGTCGTACGACTCCGTGACGGTAGCTCGGTAATTTAATGAATAAAGATTATTTATCAATCAAATTGACTTTTATACGGCTCGTTGGACGCGGAATCGTTTGGTGGTCACGAATATCGTCATTAAAACGTTTGGTGGTCAACCGTTTTCCCAGAAAATAAAAAAAACCGTACTCTCACGCCATTGGTCGTACGACTCCGTGACGGTAGCTCGGTAATTTGATGAATAAAGATTATTTATCAATCAAATTGACTTTTATACGGCTCGTTGAACGCGGAATCGTTTGGTGGTCACGAATATCGTCATTAAAACGTTTGGTGGTCAACCGTTTTTCCAGAAAATAGGAAAAACAGTACTCTCACGCCATTGGTCGTACCACTCCGTGACGGTAGCTCGGTAATTTAATGAATAAAAATTATTTATCAATCAAATTGACTTTTATACGGCTCGTTGGACGCGGAATCGTTTGGTGGTCACGAATATCGTCATTAAAACGTTTGGTGGTCAACCGTTTTCCCAGAAAATAGGAAAAACCGTACGCTCACGCCATTGGTCGTATGACTCTGTGCTATTAATTAGAAAAATTGTATTTGTCACGCAAATAGACTTTCATACGGCTCGTTTGACGCGGAATCGTTTGGTGGTCACGAATGTCGTCATTAAAACGTTTGGTGGTCAACCGTTTTTCCAGGAAATAGGAAAAACCGTACTCTTACGCCATTGGTCGTACGACTCCGTGACGGTAGCTCGGTAATTTGATGAATAAAGATTATTTATCAATCAAATTGACTTTTATACGGCTCGTTGGATGCGGAATCGTTTGGTGGTCAACCGTTTTCCCAGAAAATAGGAAAAACCGTACTCTTACGCCATTGGTCGTACGACTCCGTGACGGTAGCTCGGTAATTTGATGAATAAAGATTATTTATCAATCAAATTGACTTTTATACGGCTCGTTGGATGCGGAATCGTTTGGTGGTCAACCGTTTTCCCAGAAAATAGGAAAAACCGTACTCTTACGCCATTGGTCGTACGACTCCGTGACGGTAGCTCGGTAATTTGATGAATAAAGATTATTTATCAATCAAATTGACTTTTATACGGCTCGTTGGACGCGGAATCGTTTGGTGGTCACGAATATCGTCATTAAAACGTTTGGTGGTCAACCGTTTTCCCAGAAAATAAAAAAAAACCGTACTCTCACGCCATTGGTCGTACGACTCCGTGACGGTAGCTCGGTAATTTGATGAATAAAGATTATTTATCAATCAAATTGACTTTTATACGGCTCGTTGGACGCGGAATCGTTTGGTGGTCACGAATATCGTCATTAAAACGTTTGGTGGTCAACCGTTTTCCCAGAAAATAGGAAAAACCGTACGCTCACGCCATTGGTCGTATGACTCTGTGCTATTAATTAGAAAAATTGTATTTGTCACGCAAATTGACTTCCATATGGCTCGTTTGACGCGGAATCGTTTGGTGGTCACGAATATCGTCATTAAAACGTTTGGTGGTCAACCGTTTTCCCAGAAAATAGGAAAAACCGTACTCTCACGCCATTGGTCGTACGACTCCGTGACGGTGGCTCGGTAATTTAATGAATAAAGATTATTTATCAATCAAATTAACTTTTATACGGCTCGTTGGATTTGATTGTTAAATAATCTTTATTCATCAAATTACCGAGCTACCGTCACGGAGTCGTACGACCAATGGCGTGAGAATACGGTTTTTTTTATTTTCTGGGAAAACGGTTGACCACCAAACGTTTTAATGACGATATTCGTGACCACCAAACGATTCCGCGTCCAACGAGCCGTATAAAAGTCAATTTGATTGATAAATAATCTTTATTCATCAAATTACCGAGCTGCCGTCACGGAGTCATACGACCAATGGCGTGAGCGTACGGTTTTTTCTATTTTCTGGGAAAACGGTTGACCACCAAACTTTTTAATGACGATATTCGTGACCACCAAACGATTCCGCGTCGAATGAGCCGTATGAAAGTCAATTTGCGTGACAAATACAATTTTTCTAATTAATAGCACAGAGTCATACGACCAATGGCGTGAGCGTACGGTTTTTCCTATTTTCTGGGAAAACGGTTGACCACCAAACGTTTTAATGACGATATTCGTGACCACCAAACGATTCCGCGTCCAACGAGCCGTATAAAAGTCAATTTGATTGATAAATAATCTTTATTCATCAAATTACCGAGCTACCGTCACGGAGTCGTACGACCAATGGCGTGAGAGTACGGTTTTTTTTTATTTTCTGGGAAAACGGTTGACCACCAAACGTTTTAATGACGATATTCGTGACCACCAAACGATTCCGCGTCCAACGAGCCGTATAAAAGTCAATTTGATTGATAAATAATCTTTATTCATCAAATTACCGAGCTACCGTCACGGAGTCGTACGACCAATGGCGTAAGAGTATGGTTTTTCCTATTTTCTGGGAAAACGGTTGACCACCAAACGATTCCGCATCCAACGAGCCGTATAAAAGTCAATTTGATTGATAAATAATCTTTATTCATCAAATTACCGAGCTACCGTCACGGAGTCGTACGACCAATGGCGTAAGAGTACGGTTTTTCCTATTTTCTGGGAAAACGGTTGACCACCAAACGATTCCGCATCCAACGAGCCGTATAAAAGTCAATTTGATTGATAAATAATCTTTATTCATCAAATTACCGAGCTACCGTCACGGAGTCGTACGACCAATGGCGTGAGAGTACGGTTTTTTTTATTTTCTGGGAAAACGGTTGACCACCAAACGTTTTAATGACGATATTCGTGACCACCAAACGATTCCGCGTCCAACGAGCCGTATAAAAGTCAATTTGATTGATAAATAATCTTTATTCATCAAATTACCGAGCTACCGTCACGGAGTCATACGACCAATGGCGTGAGCGTACGGTTTTTCCTATTTTCTGGGAAAACGGTTGACCACCAAACGTTTTAATGACGATATTCGTGACCACCATACGATTCCGCGTCCAACGAGCCGTATAAAAGTCAATTTGATTGATAAATAATCTTTATTCATCATATTACCGAGCTACCGCACGGAGTCGTACGACCAATGGCGTAAGAGTACGGTTTTTCCTATTTTCTGGGAAAACGGTTGACTACCAAACGTTTTAATGACGATATTCGTGACCACCAAACGATTCCGCGTCGAATGAGCCCTATCAAAGTTAATTTGGGTGACAAATACAACTTTTCTGATTAATGGCACAGAGGTGATATGTCCGGCATTATGCGCATACGGTTTTTTTTAGTTTCTGGAAAAACGGTTGACCACCAAACGTTTTACTGGTGATATTCGTGACCACCAAACGATTCCGCGTCGAATGAGCTATAAAAAAGTTAAATTGGTTGAAAAAAAAAAATTGTCCGGCTAACTTCACACCGCAAATTTCATTTTGGTTTTACAGGAAAACGGCTAACCACCAAACGATCGGACTAGACTACCAAAGACCACCAAACGACCACCAATCGATTCCAATTATTTAAAGTTCGATACGTTGAAGTTGTCCGGCCAACTTCACGGAGGTTGGCTGGCAGTGGCTGGCAATAACCGCGAGTCTGGCATCCTTGCTTCCAAGGCGCGCAGCATCGACAGCTTGTTGATCTCATTCAATACCACGTGAGGCATTCGCCATTGTATCTTGAGTATTTTGATAGTAAGCTCCAACGCGAGACTTCCCACCAGGGGAAATTGCCGTTGTGCGATCGTATCAAGATCAATTCGTGACGAGCGTTGATCACCACGCGTTTGTAATCTTCACAAAATTCCAGTAACAAGTTGAGCGGTACGCAAAAATTGAAATATCCGTTTGGTTTATTCTGCGGATCCCAGCCAGCGTTTCGCAGGATCACGTTTCTGTCGGACAATACCGTTACGTAGTTCTTGAGCGTGCTGATTATTCCTACGTTTCTGCAACGATCAATCTCCATACCATCAAGCTCGTATCGAATCTCGTCGAACATGAATGCGATGCAATTAGTACCCAATACCACGTTATCGGCTTGACCGGCTGCTCTGGTCACCGTCAATGTTCCTTCGACGTAGAGAAATTTTTCGCACGGCAACGTATACAGATCCTGCTGTTGTATGAGTATTTGTATCTCGTCGCTATAGTCAAACGTTATATTGGCGTACGAGTTGTACGTGTGAGTCTCGATCTTGACGATGTGATCGTCAAAGACCGGCTCACCTCCAATGTTGAGAATTTCAGTCATCGTTCAGATGTTTCGCACCGCGAATCCCAGAGATTGTAAAAACTTAACGTTCGACGCGTTGAGCTTCTATTTCGTCGCTTGTTTAACGCCACCGAATGTCGACTTGACGATATCGTCGATCGGCGCAGCCGTAAAGATATTACTGTTATCTGTCGCGTGCTCCGAGTCGTTCAACACTAGCATCTCATGTGTCGCGCGTACACTCACGCTCACGCATACACTGATGCGATATCGCTCTCGCCGTCGTACGTGCAATCTGACGGTGATCTCTTCTCCTCGAAAATCGAGCAATCGTCCGTCTTGATCAGCGACGTGTATTGTTAGATCAGAACGCTCCGCGCGATGATCGGCAGGTAAATGATTTGCGCCGGCACGGCGTTTCCGATATCTTATATCCCGGTGGTATGCTCGGTAAAAATTCGTGTATCGTATGAACGCGTTTGCCGTTGCTGTACGCACCCGCGGTCACGTTACACTCTACGCGGATAATGTTTACGTTGATAATATTAATCGGTGCGTCCGATTCGTGCCACTGTCCCGGCTGCAATATACGCGTCGACGAGAATCCCAGCAGCGATCCGACGTTGTTCGGTTTTTTAAAGTTCACTCTGAAAGCGCACTTGATCTCGCTCTTCATCGTATTGTAATTTGCGCGGAGCACTATCGGGTATCCCGCGACCTCGTCTTCGTAGCCGTTCGCGAACGGTCCCCTCTCGCGCGATATTCGCGATCGACGTACGATGATCGTCATTGGAAGGAACCACGCGTCGCAGACGTTTACGTGAAATTTCACGTTTAAAAAACTCGTGTATGGCCCGTATCTCGTACGATATTCCTCGGGAATAGTAATTTCCGTGTAATTCTCGTCGAAATAAAATTTATTGTTTGAAGAATTCACGTTCGGAATCGTGTAATAAGTCTTGAAACACAAGTAAGTGGGTAGGTATGGGGCGTCAAAACAAACTCCCTCCACCGACCCCTCCGGCGCCAGGGCCGTGGCCAAACGGTTTGCTCACGTGACCTCGGTGCGCTCTGATTGGCTACCGTGTAAGGGGTGGGAGTAAAATAAAGCGTTTTGATTGGATACTCCATACCTACCCAGCGTTTTAATTGGATACCCCATACCTACCCAGCGTCTGATTGGTCCTCCCCTCCCTGAGGTGCCTAGTGTCTAGTGACTTTTTTGGGGACTGCACGTGGTGGAAGACTACGAGTCAAAAATGGCGGATTCAAATGGAGCGTTTTGATTGGATACTCCATACCTACCAAGCGTCTGATTGGCTCTGCCGCCTAGGGTGTCTAGTGTTTAATGATTTTTTTTGGGTTTGCACGTGGTGGACGACTACAAAACAAAAATGACGGATTTAAAATAGTAACTAAATGGCGCGTTTTGAATGGATACCCCATACCTGCCCAACGTCTGATTGGCTCTCCCCGCCTAAAGGGTCCAGCGTCTTTTTGGGCCTGCACGTGGTGGACGACGCTGAAGTCACGCGGGAAAATACCGGAAGAGCCAACCAGCGCCATTTTGGCGGGAGCACGTGGTAGACGACGCTAAGCTCAAAAAAGGATATGATGCTAAGACGCCGTAAACGGAAATTGGAATTTTTAAGAGCGTTTTGCTTCGAGGGAAGAGGGAAACAGGAACGGACAGGTTCGCTTTGTGACGTGACGCGCATATGTCGTTTTTAGAAAATAGTTTTCATGATTTATGACCATGTTTTTAGGACTTGAGTCTGGATAAAGAGTTTTAAAAATAATCAAATACGTGAGTCTTATTTCCGGAGAAAATGAGGGTGTAAAACAGGAACGGACAGGCTTGCTTTATGACGTGATGCAACTATTTTAACGTAAGAGAAAAAGGGATGAATAAATAGACGGAGGGGTTGAAGATACAAACAATGTTTATTACATAAAATAATACATTAATACGGGGGAATAAGTATTTTTTTTAATTATTCTTAAAAGTACATGCCTGAACATGGCAGCATTCGACGTGAGATTTTACGCATGCGCTTTTATTATGAAGAAAAATTTTACGAAATAATTTTACAATCAAGCGATTATTGCGTTTGCAATTGTCGCTAAACAGATTAAGAAACTGGCAAAGATTATAACCGCTACACATAAAATATAAAAATACACAACAATATTGTCCGCAAGTTTGAGAGAGCGTTCCTTGTAGCGTTGCGGTGTTCCATCGATGCGTAGTGGAATTCCGACAAAGGCGTAAGAGGAATCTGGAGTCCAAAGGCGGTAGTCCGTAACTATCAAAATACGTTCCTGGGCCTCGATTCTCTAACTCACTCGTAACTCTACGTATACGCAACTTACGAGCGGTTGAAATGCGCATACGTTTATCATCCAACCACTAATGCGTATTCTTTAAGACAATATGCGGTCGTTCGTATTTAGATACGTATACGTATCTTTTATACGAATACAATATGTGGCAACACTGGATTATTTACTATCTGCATTAAAAACATCGAGTACTTTTCAATAAACGTGCTTTATTTTCAAACGGATTTACGGTCACGTAGCAAATTGAAACAAAGCAAAATAAATGCAGAACGAAAGAAAACTGGTGGAGGAAATGAATCTAATCTAAAATTAAGTAGAACGGAAGAAGCAACGTTGAATTTACTGTCTCCTACGTGTATCGATGGACACACAGAGATAAAGGAAAGTGAAGTACAAATACAACCAGAGACTAAGGTAAAATTTTACATAAACTTTATAATTAATACATTTTTTCTCTTTTTATAGTATAATTTTCTTATAATAATAGATTTTTAACTTCTTATTCTTTTACTTATTAGCTCTCTCTTTTTACCTATTTGCTTTATTTCTTGTTATAACATAATAGAACATATTCTATACGCAAATTTAACTGAATACATTATCTTTAGATACATTTCGAGATTGATGGAGTGGAATATGTTGAAAAAGGAGATATAGATGATTTAATAGAAATTGATGAACATAGCACAGTCGGTTTTAATATGGAAAATGCAGAAACCAAAGATGATGATAAGGAAAATACATTGACTGACAATGCTGCATGCAATTCAAATGAAAACTGTAATGATAGTTATTCAACTGGACCAATAATTAAAAAAAGGAAAAAAAAAGTTACACTCTGAAAAAGTAAAATCAATACAGGCAACACAGAACCTGACAAATATAGCACAAAAAACGTATGAAATCCAAAATTCTTATTATGAAAATAAGCTGCTACTAAAGAAACGAGAGTTAGAACTTAAAGAAAGATTGGTTAATGCTGCTGAACGGTGCAATCCTTCATAATATATAAGTTTTGTATTGTAAACATATATTCTATTCAGTTACATTTTATGTTCCTATTTCTAAACTTAATATCATTATATACTTAAAGATGTACCTAAAAATGTTTATATATGTAATACACTGCACATATGTATGTGTATTATATTATATACTAAGTATTAAGTATAAAAGTTCAAAGTTTATTATTATACAGTTCTTTATTATGCGTTTATATTTATAAATGTTAGTTTTTTTATTTATTATTAAATAAGAAATTATGATTTATAATCTTTTGTTAGCTTTCAGAGATAAAGACTGTAGTTGCAAATGCCTATTTAGTGTAAAACTAAATTTGTTTTTATTTTTTATTTAGTGTTAAAATAAAATAAATAATAATACTGTGATTGCCAACGTCAAACTTGCACATGCCGTCATGCAAAGAAATCGTGTAAGACATGTAGCAATTGACGCATTTAATATAAGACAAAAAAGTTGTGAAATTATTTTATTTAACAAAATTATTAGTACGTAATTTAATAAGAGCACTATATTTAGCACTATACATGAAAAAGTAACACAGTTAAAAATTCTCTATGATTTTATGTAATGTTACTTTTAATTTTTTGTGTATTTTATTATAAAATATTTAGAAAAGTTCCTTATATTGCAATTGTCTTTATTTTTAGTGTTATATGTATACTTGTACATTCTATATTATATGCATAATGTATAATATATATGTATGTATTATATAAATATTATAAATATATGTATTAATCAAAATAAGCACGAATCAATCTACGTCGCAATTGTTTACCTGCTGCCAATTCAGGATTCACTCTGTTTGCTATTTCTTCGTTATTATTACCATTGTACTGATTAATCATCTTGCCAATCATCATCATCGTATAGTGGAAATGGAATATTGTTTTCTATACATATATTGTGCAAAACAGCACAGGCATTTATAATCTTACATGCTATTTGTGGTGTATAATGTAAAACTCTGTGTTTCAATAGACAGCGAAATCGCATCTTTAGTAAGCCATTGCAGCGTTCTATTAAAGCTCGACAAGACATTTGTCTCCTGTTGTATCTTTCTTCTGGGCTATTTTCTTCTGCGTTAGCAATTGGAGTTAATAATCAAGGACGCAAAGGATAACCTGAGTCACCTAAAACATTGGTCGTTAATAATACATCATAAAATTTAAGTTTGTATAGATATATAAATAATTTGTTTGCGTTGCTTAAAATTTCTAAAATGTTTGCATTTAAAGCGAGATATATGTATATTTGGGCGTGTTGGAGAGAAAGAGAGAGAGATTGATTGATTCTTTATTATGCCATAGCCAAGGCTTTAGGCAATTCGTGAAAAAACAAATAAATATACAAACAAAATATAAACAAGAATATAAAGTACAATGTGGCTGTTGTCGACGTGCATTCGGCAGTATATAAAGATAGAGATAAGACAAGCAGGTAACTATCCCTGGCGAAGGACGTGGCGTGAGCATAGGAGCGTAAGTATAAAAGCAAAAATGGAAAATAATAAGGAATAAAAATCAGAGAAAAGATTAATAGATTAGGCTCACGTCTCCGCAAAGAATGCCACGTGACAAAGATCAATGCCGATTACTAGTAAAACTAATAGAAAACAGGTGAAACACTCGCGGCGAAGGACGAGGCGTGCATAGAAGAGAAAACAAAATACAAGATTAAAGCAAGCTGCTCGTCCTCCCCGGGATGACACGAGGAAACAATGGATATAAACCAAAATTCGCAAGCAGGGACAAATCACAGGAATTATGCCATAAGAGCTTAAGACAAAACTTATTTTAGAGTCGACAACTAAGTATATACAGTGCTTTCTCCATCCGCTCATAACAAATGATATTCAGCAATTCATGTCAAGTCGCACGAGATACGAGAGAGAGAGAGAGAGAGAGAGAGAGAGAGAGAGAGAGAGAGAGAGAGAGAGAGAGAGAGAGAGAGAGAGAGAGAGAGAGAGAGAGAGAGAGAGAGAGAGAGAGAGAGAGAGAGAAAGAAAATGAAGGAAAGAGAGAGAGAGAAAGAGAGAGAGAGAGAGAGAGAGAGAGAGAGAGAGAGAGAGAGAGAGAGAGAGAGAGAGAGAGAGAGAGAGCAAAGATGCTGAGTGCAAAAAGCGCAAGCAACGCGTACAGACCTAATAAAAAATACAAATACATATATCTTTTTATTATTAATACAATAACATATATGTATTTATATATACACATATACTAGTGTAATTACCCAGAAGAAAAAATGTCATATTTGGCCATACTCTATGGATTGTTTCCATTCCTACCTTTGTGACGATACGCGTATTCGTCACTAGCGATACGGCCCTGACGGCTACTTAGCGCCTGTTCAGCGTGCACTCCTGTGCCCGAGCGGTAGGGCAACCGAGCGGTGGGGCAGACCAAGCGGTGGGGCAGCCCCCACCGCCCTCACTCGGGGTATAAATAGGGGACTCGAGCCGACTCGAGCACCAGTCCTGTCCGACTCCTGTTCCCGACACGACCGCTCTCCGAGACCGCTTCACCACGTTGGGCGCTCCCAACGTCTTTCTCCGTACAGAGAACGGGTGCTCCCGTTCTCACCTGGGCGCTCCCAGGGTACGGGCCTCCCCAGCTGGGTGCTCCCGGTTGGTATTACCTGCCCTTTCCTGCCTCTGGGTCGGGCGCCCTCGATCCTTTCCGCCGTACGGAAGACGGGTGCTCCCGCCTTCAAGCCGGGTGCCAACGGTGTACGGGCCGCTCAGTCGGGCGCCCCCGACTGAGCTCCTGACCGTCCCACCTGATAGATATAAGCCGCGCCTCCGTCCGCGAATCTGTAAGGCCACCGGGCCTCCGTACTTATCCGTGAATCCGTTGTGAACCCGTCTACTCAAGGCAACCGCGTGCCTCCGTACTTGTCCGCAAATCTGACCCTGCACCGGCCCCCCTACACGTACACAGCGGCTCAGCGGAGCAACACACACACACGTACCTACACGTACGTCCTCCATACTTTCTGTATTAAATAGCTAATAAGAATAAAGAATATTTTATGAAACAACCAGTGTCTCCACGTTTTCTCACCCTGGCCTGGCGAGCGAATTCCGAGCGAGAAAACGCGATCGTTGCATGGCGCCCGAACAGGGACCTGATCCGATGTGTATGAAGTTAGCATATCAATTGTCAGCATATCAAAAAAAAAGTAAAGTTCTCTTTGCATACAACCGAGTTCTATAGTTCCTGATAATTTTTAACAATAGTTCTGGTCATTAAATATAAATAAACGGAAGTTGAGAAATGATATGCTAACTTCCCGCGAAGTTAGCATATTATATAATTTTTTCAAAATGAATTTTATAGTTCTTGACGAGTTCTATAATTCTGTAACATAGTTCTGACCATTAACTATCTCTAAATAATTATTAACAATTTATATCAGCTTCTGGGACTAGTTCTCGGCTCGTTCGAAATTTTAAACAACAGTTCTGAATTCCCTGACGATAGTTCCGTACAGTTCTGAACACTGGCTACCTTTAAATAATTATTAACAATTTTTATCAGCATATCACTCGTATTAGAGTGATATGCTATGCTTCTGCGACAAGTTCTCGTCTCATTCGAAATTTTAAACAACAGTTCTGAACTCCCTGACGATAGTTCCGTACAGTTCTAAACACTGGCTGCTTTTAAATAATTATTAACAATTTCTATCAGCATATCACTCGTATTAGAGTGATATGCTATGCTTCTGCGACTAGTTCTCGGCTCCTTCGAAATTTTAAACAACAGTTTTGAACTCCCTGACGATAGTTCCGTACAGTTCTGAACACTGGCTACCTTTAAATAATTATTAACAATTTTTATCAGCATATCACTCGCATTAGAGTGATATGCTATGCTTCTGCGACAAGTTCTCGTCTCGTTCGGAATTTTAAACAACAGTTCTGAACCCCCTGACGATAGTTCCGTATAGTTGTGGCCATTAATTATCTCTAAATAATTATTAACAATTTTCATCAGCATATCACTCTAATACGAGTGACATGCTGATAAAAAATGTTAATAATTATTTAGAGATAAATAATGGCCAGAACTGTACTGAACTATCGTCAGAGGGTTCAGAACTGTTGTTTAAAATTACGAACGAGACGAGAATTTGTCGCAGAAGCATAGCATATCATTCTAATACGAGTGATATGCTGATGAAAATTGTTAATAATTATTTAGAGACAATTAATGGCCAGAACTATACGGAACTATCGTCAAGGGGTTCAGAACTGTTGTTTAAAATTCCGAACGAGACGAGAACTTGTCGCAGAAGCATAACATATCACTCTAATACGAGTGATATGCTGATAAATATTGTTAATAATTATTTAGAGATAATTAATAGTCAGAACTATACGGAACTATCGTCAGGGAGTTCAGAACTGTTGTTTAAAATTTCGAAAGAGCTGAGAACTAGTCGCAGAAGCATAGCATATCACTCTAATGCGAGTGATATGCTGATAAAAATTGTTAATAATTATTTAAAAATAGCCAGTGTTCAGAACTGTACGGAACTATCGTCAGGGAGTTCAGAACTGTTGTTTAAAATTTCGAACGAGACGAGAACTTGTCGCAGAAGCATAGCATATCACTCTAATACGAGTGATATGCTGATAAAAATTGTTAATAATTATTTAAAAGTAGCCAGTGTTTAGAACTGTACGGAACTATCGTTAGGGAGTTCAGAACTGTTGTTTAAAATTTCGAACGAGACGAGAACTTGTCGCAGAAGCATAGCATATCATTCTAATACGAGTGATATGCTGATGAAAATTGTTAATAATTATTTAGAGACAATTAATGGCCAGAACTATACGGAACTATCGTCAAGGGGTTCAGAACTGTTGTTTAAAATTCCGAACGAGACGAGAACTTGTCGCAGAAGCATAACATATCACTCTAATACGAGTGATATGCTGATAAATATTGTTAATAATTATTTAGAGATAATTAATAGTCAGAACTATACGGAACTATCGTCAGGGAGTTCAGAACTGTTGTTTAAAATTTCGAAAGAGCCGAGAACTAGTCGCAGAAGCATAGCATATCACTCTAATGCGAGTGATATGCTGATAAAAATTGTTAATAATTATTTAAAAATAGCCAGTGTTCAGAACTGTACGGAACTATCGTCAGGGAGTTCAGAACTGTTGTTTAAAATTTCGAACGAGACGAGAACTTGTCGCAGAAGCATAGCATATCACTCTAATACGAGTAATATGCTGATAAAAATTGTTAATAATTATTTAAAAGTAGCCAGTGTTTAGAACTGTACGGAACTATCGTCAGGGAGTTCAGAACTGTTGTTTAAAATTTCGAACGAGACGAGAACTTGTCGCAGAAGCATAGCATATCACTCTAATACGAGTGATATGCTGATGAAAATTGTTAATAATTATTTAGAGATAATTAATGGCCAGAACTATACGGAACTATCGTCAAGGGGTTCAGAACTGTTGTTTAAAATTTCGAACGAGACGAAAACTTGTCGCAGAAGAATAGCATATCACTCTAATACGAGTGATATGCTGATAAAAATTGTTAATAATTATATAAAGGTAGCCAGTGTTCAGAACTGTACGGAACTATCGTAAGAGGGTTCAGAACTGTTGTTTAAAATTTCGAACGAGACGAGAACTTGTCGCAGAAGCATAGCATATCACTCTAATACGAGTGATATGCTGATGAAAATTGTTAATAATTATTTAGAGATAATTAATGGCCAGAACTATACGGAACTATCGTCAAGGGGTTCAGAACTGTTGTTTAAAATTTCGAACGAGACGAAAACTTGTCGCGGAAGTATAGCATATCACTCTAATACAAGTGATATGCTGATAAAAATTGTTAATAATTATTTAAAGGTAGCCAGTGGTCAGAACTGTACGGAACTATCGTCAGGGGTTTCAGAACTGTTGTTTAAAATTTCGAACGAGTCGAGAACTTGTCGCAGAAGCATAGCATATCACTCTAATACGAGTGATATGCTGATAAAAATTGTTAATAATTATTTAAAAGTAGCCAGTGTTCAGAACTGTACGGAACTATCGTCAGGGAGTTCAGAACTGTTGTTTAAAATTTCGAACGAGATGAGAACTTGTCGCAGAAGCATAGCATATCACTCTAATACGAGTGATATGCTGATAAAAATTGTTAATAATTATTTAAAAATAGCCAGTGTTTAGAACTGTACGGAACTATCGTCAGGGAGTTCAGAACTGTTGTTTAAAATTTCGAACGAGACGAGAACTTGTCGCAGAAGCATAGCATATCACTCTAATACGAGTGATATGCTGATGAAAATTGTTAATAATTATTTAGAGATAATTAATGGCCAAAACTATACGGAACTATCGTCAGGGGTTTCAGAACTGTTGTTTAAAATTTCGAACGAGTCGAGAACTTGTCGCAGAAGCATAGCATATCACTCTAATACGAGTGATATGCTGATAAAAATTGTTAATAATTATTTAAAAGTAGCCAGTGTTCAGAACTGTACGGAACTATCGTCAGGGAGTTCAGAACTGTTGTTTAAAATTTCGAACGAGCCGAGAACTAGACCCAGAAGCATAGCATATCACTCTAATGCGAGTGATATGCTGATATAAATTGTTAATAATTATTTAAAGGTAGCCAGTGTTCAGAACTGTACGGAACTATCGTCAGGAAGTTCAGAACTGTTGTTTAAAATTTCGAACGAGCCGAGAACTAGTCCCAGAAGCATAGCATATCACTCTAATGCGAGTGATATGCTGATATAAATTGTTAATAATTATTTAAAGGTAGCCAGTGTTCAGAACTGTACGGAACTATCGTCAGGGAGTTCAGAACTGTTGTTTAAAATTTCGAACGAACCAAGAACTAGTCGCAGAAGCATAGCATATCACTCTTATACGAGTGATATGCTGATAAAAATTGTTAATAATTATTTAAAGGTAGCCAGTGTTCAGAACTGTACTGAACTATCGTCAGAGGGTTCAGAACTGTTGTTTAAAATTTCGAACGAGCCGAGAACTTGTCGCAGAAGCATAGCATATCACTCTAATACGAGTGATATGCTGATGAAAATTGTTAATAATTATTTAGAGATAATTAATGGCCAGAACTATACGGAACTATCGTCAGGGGGTTCAGAACTGTTGTTTAAAATTTCGAACGAGACGAAAACTTGTCGCAGATGCATAGCATATCACTCTAATACGAGTGATATGCTGATGAAAATTGTTAATAATTATTTAGAGATAATTAATGGCCAGAACTATACGGAACTATCGTCAGGGGGTTCAGAACTGTTGTTTAAAATTTCGAACGAGACGAGAATTTGTCGCAGAAGCATAGCAAATCACTCTTATACGAGTGATATGCTGATGAAAATTGTTAATAATTATTTAAAGATAATTAATGGCCAGAACTATACGGAACTATCGTCAGGGGTTCAGAACTGTTGTTTAAAATTTTGAACGAGCCGAGAACTTGTCGCAGAAGCATAGCATATCATTCTAATACGAGTGATATGCTGATAAAAATTGTTAATAATTATTTAAAAGTAGCCAGTGTTCAGAACTGTACGGAACTATCGTCAGGGAGTTCAGAACTGTTGTTTAAAATTTCGAACGAGACGAGAACTAGTCGCAGAAGCATAGCATATCACTCTAATACGAGTGATATGCTGATAAAAATTGTTAATAATTATTTAGAGATAATTAATAGTCAGAACTGTACTGAACTATCGTCAGAGGGTTCAGAACTGTTGTTTAAAATTTCGAACGAGCCGAGAACTTGTCGCAGAAGCATAGCATATCACTCTAATACGAGTGATATGCTGATGAAAATTGTTAATAATTATTTAGAGATAATTAATGGCCAGAACTATACGGAACTATCGTCAGGAAGTTCAGAACTGTTGTTTAAAATTTCGAACGAGCCGAGAACTTGTCGCAGAAGCATAGCATATCACTCTAATACGAGTGATATGCTGATGAAAATTGTTAATAATTATTTAGAGATAATTAATGGCCAGAACTATACGGAACTATCGTCAGGGGGTTCAGAACTGTTGTTTAAAATTTCGAACGAGCCGAGAACTAGTCCCAGAAGCATAGCATATCACTCTAATACGAGTGATATGCTGATATAAATTGTTAATAATTATTTAGAGATAGTTAATGGTCAGAACTATGTTACAGAACTATAAAACTCGTCAAGAACTATAAAATTCATTCTGAAAAAATTATATGATATGCTAACTTCGCGGGAAGTTAGCATATCATTTCTCAACTTCCGTTTATTTATATTTAATGACCAGAACTATTGTTAAAAATTATCAGGAACTATAGAACTCGGTTGTATGCAAAGAGAACTTTACTTTTTTTTTATATGCTGACAATTGATATGCTAACTTCATACACATCCTGATCCGTGAGACACTGGTTCGTTCTTCCATCTAACTCATGAAGAGCTGGATCTATCAATTATCAAAAGCCGAGTTGGTGGCCGAATTAGAAAGGCTAGAGGTCGACCCCAGCGGCACGATCGATACTCTCCGACACAGACTACGAGATTTCGTGGACGCTAACCCGGAGTACAAATACTCCGTGAAGAAAGACGAGCCGAAGGACACCATGGCCGATGACCAAACGAACAACCGGCCCGACCCGGCGAAAGTCATGGATCAAATCCGGAAGTGGGGATGCCACTTCGACGGAAAGGACCCACTCGCGTTTCTAGAACGAGTGGAAGAATTACGCCAGGGATACGGGTACTCCGGAGACCAGCTCCTACTGGGACTACCGGAACTGCTACGGGGAGATACTCTCCTCTGGTACCGCAATAATCAGGCGGCATGGGACTCCTGGGAGGATTTCCAGAAAGAATTCCGCAACCAGTTCTTACCCCGGCGATACCGCGCACAGCTGTCGCGAGAAATCCAGGGACGGTTCCAAAAACCTGACGAGCCCTTTCATAAATACGCAACGGCCCTCCTTACGAGCATGCGACGGGCCGGAGGATTTTCAACGGACGACCAACTCGAACGGCTCTACGACAACATGAGCCCCAAGTATAAGTACTACTTCCGCTTGGATGACGTCACTAGTCTGGGAGATCTGCACGCCCGCGCCGCCGAATTTGAAGCTATCGAAGAGCAAAACCGCGAGCAAAAAACCGAGCGAAAGGCTGCGGCCACCACTCCGTCCGTCGCCAGTACCACATATAACCGGGAGGAGTGCTGCTGGCGATGTAAGCAGCGCGGACATACCCGTTTAGACTGCAAACGGCCTGCCAAAAAGTTTTGCTCTAGATGCGGCAAGGACGGCGTGCTCACCCGCGACTGTCACCCGACGCAGGGAAACGCCGCACGGGCCGGGGGCGAAGCCGCCGCCACCCGGACCCCGCCACCGACCGAGTAACCTACCAGCCGCGGCCGTACGTCTACGTCCGCATACGACACCGCGCTATGCGGGCGTTGATCGACACCGGCTCCGAGGTGTCCTTTATTAATACGGACACCGCCCGCTACGCGGAGAACCTTGGATTCCCGATTCGACAGGGGACAAGCTCCGTTAATTTAGCAGACGGAGGTTCAACCGCGATACCCGGGACCATGACGCTCCCGGTGAAGATTGGCCGGAAGGTGTTCGAGCACGACTTCCTAATCATGCCATCGCTACAGGGCGCCGTGCTCATCGGCGTTGATTTCTGGGCCCGGACCGGAATCGTGCTACGGACGACCGCTCTGCGCAAAAACGCACAGACCTCCGTATGCGGAGCCGTAGCACAGGGACTAGCCTCCCAAACTTCCGACGAGGAACGTCGCCTTCAGGAGTTCCTAGCCAGGGAACTCGCCCTATTCGAGGGCATCCGCGGCCCGACCGACCGAATATCGCACCATATCCGTGTCAAGACCGACCGGCCTATCAAGCAGCGATACCGACCCAGGAACCCGGCCATGCAGGCAGTTATCGACCGGGAGGTGGAGATGATGAAACGAGAAGGCGTAATTGAGCCTTCCCACGGAGCCTGGAGTTCACCCATTGTATTGATCCGAAAGAAAGACGGGACTTACCGGTTCTGTATTGACTTCCGACAAGTAAACGGGGTCACAGAAAAGGATGCATACCCTCTGCCACAAGTCATGGCCACCTTGGATAAACTCCGGGGAGCCCGTTATCTGTCAACACTAGACCTAAAGAATGGGTATTGGCAGATACCACTAGCGCTCGATAGCCGGCCGGTCACCGCCTTTACGGTACCAGGAAAGGGCCTTATGCAATTTCGAGTAATGCCATTTGGCCTTCACTCCGCACCGGCGACCTTCCAGAGGCTACTCGACGAAATACTGGGGCCAGAACTAGCCCCACACGTCCTCGTATACCTGGACGACATTATCGTGGTCAGTCGCACCTTTGAGGAACACCTCCGGTTACTGAGCGAAGTGTTCCGCCGCCTCCGAGAGGCTAGGCTACGCCTGAACCCGGAGAAGTGTTACTTCTGCCGAAACCAACTCCGATACTTGGGCCACGTTGTGGACCGTTATGGCCTCCGAACCGACCCGGACAACGCAGTGGCGCGATGGCCAGCACCGACCACCGTACGAAAGGTACGACAATTCCTGGGCATGGCCTCGTGGTACCGACGATTCGTAGCAAATTTCTCAACCATAGCCGCCCCGCTCACTCGCCTGACCAAGAAGGGAGTAAAGTGGTCCTGGGGACCGGAGGAAGAAAACGCCTTCAAGCGCCTGAAAGAGGCATTGACCTCCGCCCCAGTACTGGCCTGTCCGGACTTCGATCGCCGGTTTGTACTCCAGATGGACGCTAGCTCATACGGGTTGGGGGCTGTGCTAACCCAATACCAGGAAGATGGAGAGCGAGTAGTAGCGTATGCCAGCCGAACGCTCAACGACGCGGAGAAGAATTACAGCGCCACCGAGCTGGAGTGCCTCGCGATCGTCTGGGGCATCCGGAGAATGCGAGGATACCTCGAAGGGTATTCCTTCACCGTAGTGACCGACCATCAGTCCCTCCGATAGCTGCAACACCTAGAAGAACCCACCGGTCGACTGGGCCGGTGGCTGTTCGAACTACAACAGTACGACTTTGACGTACAATACCGGAAGGGCAGCCTCAATAAAGTCGCAGATGCGCTCTCGCGCCAACCAGAGGTGTGCGAGGCACAGGCCACCCCGAAGTGCCAGTGGTACCGACGGATCCTAAATGGCGTGAAACAGCGACCCACCGAGTTTCCCGACTACCGCATCCAGAACGAGCGACTATATCGCCACATACTACATGACATAGATTTCCGGAAGGTCGACCCGACGGAGCAATGAAAGCAGTGCGTTCCGAAGGAGGAACGGGCCCCGATCCTGCAACGACACCACGAGGACCCCACAGCGGGTCACTTTGGGGTCGCTAAAACTATAGCCCGCATGGCCCGATTATTCTATTGGCCGGGGATGTTCCAAGACATCACCCGCTATGTCCGGCAGTGCCCGACTTGCCTGGCGCACAAGGCACCTACGACCAAGCCGGCCGGGAACCTCCACACGGCACCCGTTACCGAGCCATGGCGGCAAGTAACCCTAGATCTCGTCGGCCCGCTGCCCCGATCCACCCAGGGCCATGCCTGGCTATTAGTTATGCAGGACCAATTTTCGAAGTGGGTCGAACTTAAGCCCCTACGCCGGGCTACCGCTCCCGCCGTTACTAAGGCAATTCTCGACCGGATCGTGTACCAACACGGGTGCCCCAACCAGATCATTTCCGACAACGGGACGCAATTAAAATCGGACAAACTCGAAGGAGTCTTACGGACATTCCAGATTGAGCACCGAACTACCCCCGTGAGGGCACCCCACTGCAACCCGGTTGAGCGCACCAACCGGACCATAAAAACCATGGTCGCTCAATATGTCGGAAAGAACCATCGGCATTGGGACGAACACCTCTCGCCCCTGCAGTTTGCGTATAACACCGCCCGACACGAAGCCACCGGGTACACCCCGGCGTAACTCAATCATGGACGGGAGCTCGCCCTCCCACACCCGGAGGACCGCCGCCACGCAACAAATGCGGCCCCTCACCAGACCCGACGCCGGCTGGAGGAAGCCTACGAGGTGGTACGAGTCAACCTGGCACGAGCCTTCCAACGGCAAGAAGCCCACTATAACCTGAGACGACGGGATTGGCGACCCCGCGTCGGAGACCTCGTTTGGAAGAGGGAGTATCCGCTCTCGAAGAAAGCTACGGGCTTTAACGCCAAGCTAGCCCCCCGTTTTACCGGCCCGCTCGAGGTAAGGAAGATTATCTCACCTGTTATAGTCGACTTGCGCGACACCCGGGGGCGCTGGCATAGACACGTACACGTGCAGGACTTAAAGAGCGCACCGGAACCTCGCGCCCCGCGTCAACAAACGGACACGTAAACACCGGCCGGAGCAGTTCGCGAACAATGGCCCCCGCATTCCTAAGTCGGAAAAACGCGAAAAGAAAAAAAGGACTGCTACCGGTATATAAACCCGCGGCGCGGAAGACTTTCAGTTGCTCTAGAATAACCAGTCCGATAACATGGATACACGCGCTAAGTTAAAGGAACTATTCGGCGATATCGACGATCTCGACGACCTGTGGGAAGGACCGGTCGATCCTGGGCCAACCACCAGCCCAAGAGACGGCCCCCGCCGCCAGGCTCCCAGTGTGGGAACCCGCATACAGAGGGGCGACGCTGAGACTCGTCGCCGCCAAGCCATATTCCTCGAGACGGTACCGGCACGTCCGACCAGGCGCCCACCAGCCACCCGCGTGCGAGCGAACTTGCGGCCCACCGAACGGCCAACGGACACCGACCGACCACCGGCCAGACCACCCGCTGGACATTCGTTCTCGACCCCGCCCGGCCGCCAAGCCGCCCGGCCGACCATCACCCCCGCAACAACAGCATACAGGGGGACTACACCGAAGCCGACGCCCAGGCAGTCACGACCGAACATCGCCAAGGCCCGAAAACCGACGGCCCAACACCCCGTCACCCCACCAACATGCGCCGCCACGACGCCCACCCTTGCCTCCCTCACCACGGCCCGAACCCCTGATCAACCAGGCCCCTGCCCTCCCCTAACCGCCGAGATCGCACAAGCATCTGCCATCTCCCCCCTTAAGGACCTGATGTGGATTCCACTACCGACCGGAGGGAGGGTGCAAGTACCCCGATCAGCAATCACCATCAACCGGAAATTCCGAGCCCGCGCCGATGGAGCTCTGTGGGTCTTGCGATTCGACCCACAGGGCAATCTCCGGTCGTGCCAGCGCCGATAAGCGGAGATAATATGTAATCGAATGACCGTAGATAGTAATAATAAAAGCGAATAAACCTATACCTGTGTAAATACTCCCGTATATTTCTTTTCCAAACGGGGGGGGGGGTGATGTGACGATACGCGTATTCGTCACTAGCGATACGGCCCTGACGGCCAGTGATGCCACAAATCGGCCTCCGTCGCATACGCACACAAGTCTCGTGCCTTGTCGGTGTGTCGGGCAACGTCGGGCAATTAGAAAGAGACGGATATATGATTTTCTGTCTCCTTCGCTCTTGCAGAAACCGAGTCGCGCGACGCGCGGCGATCCGACGCGACGTTTCAGTCGGTAACTCTTCCGTAGGGTAAGGCGTGCGTGTGTAATATTGTATCATAGTCGATAATTGTATTTATTTAACATTATATATAAAAATTTAAATAATTGTTGTTAATCTTTATAGAAAAAATATTAACCATCCGCAATTAGCAATATCCGTTATATACATGTATCCAAGAATGTAGGTATTTTTAAATTATTTATTAAAAAATATTAATAAATCAGAAACACTGCTCATTCTACCTTTTTACACTCAATCCCCCCTCTCCAACCCCATACCCTTCGAAATACGTCTCATTTCATTTCTAATATAGCTCTATAGAATTATAAAAATAATGAAATCCACTCTTGGCCAACGTGTACGTTTTTTTTAAATAATATTTTGTAATAAATGTGTTATTAATGTATATATATTTAAAATTTTTTTAACAAAAATAAAGGCAAAATTTAAATAATTTTATTTTTAATTCAGATCGATATTTTTATCGTATTTATATTTCACGAATGTACGACGTACATGTTGTTGCTCGACAGAAACCGCGAGAAGGTGGTGGTCTCTTCCGTCATGAGGAAAATTTAAACAATTGTTATTAATTAATAAAAATATATACATAGAAAATAACATTTTAATGCATACAATTATAATGCATATATTGTCTAAGAATATATTTATGTATTAATATTATTACAATATTAAACAAGCAATTGTTTATATTTCCTAACTAGGCGTCTTATAAGTATGTACAGTAGAAAAAAGAAAGCTGCAGACGAAGACCAGCAACTTCGTCAGCACTATACAAAGTTAGTGAACTTTAATCCCTTTATAATACCCTTAAATAATAGGGTATTATAATAGGATATATTTATAATTAAACAACTAGCAATGTACCTACATACATCTTTATTAATCAATCAGGTAATCTGTAATGTCACATATTCGGCGATTTTGGAAACATTCCTCGATCCATTTACATTACAAAATATATAACTTGTGTATACATATAAGAAATATAATTGCAACATATTTTCCCGTCCCACTTAACACAGACTGCGGACTGTCGGATATAAAAATGTCAAGTATCCGGTGTGGTTAAAAAATATGTTGCAAAGCACATACATGCTTCACCCAACTTGCAACATATATAACACACATCATTCACACATTACAATTAAATACAATGACCAGAAAACAACAGAGATAAAATACAATTTATTTACCATGGATCGCTATGTATTTATTTTTTGCACGTAATAATCCGAGAAAAATAAATTATTTCTCATATTTGCTGTTTCCAAAAAATTATGTCTAATATTTTAGACTTTGCGGTGTTTCATCGCAGTGAATAAATTGTACTATCACTAGGTGTTGTTCTTGGTTTAGAATAAGACGTTTCGTGAATATTTTAATTTACTTCATCACATGACGAGTAACGCCTGACGAATTGCTAAATCAAGAACGACGAATTCTCTTCAATTCGAGAACCAAATCTAGTAGTTAAGCTGTATGTTTGCTGCGACAATTATTTTCGTTACTTTTTAATATATGTATATGTTATTCCGAAAAATTAGGAAATGCTTTCATCTCACCAACAAATGCCACGTTTTTCATCGCTGTAATCAGTGCAAGAAAGAATTGAGCAATTTAAAAATAGCACTTTAAAGAGCAAATCTTTTGAAAAGCGCTTTTACAAATGGTTAAAACCTTTCCCACGAAACTGTACCTTTTCAAATAAGAGAGTACCTTATCAAATAATTCTCTTCCTGAAAAATAACCATTTTTAACGCAATCAATTATCTTACTTGATAATTTTCTTCCGCGATACGCATTGCAATTATATCGGAAAGTTGAATTTTGAAACATAAAAGGGCGCGTGGATTGTAAATTGCGTTCTACATTATTAATACTGTAAGTATTAAATCAAAAAATATTTTTTGTTTAATATTGTTGCACACATCTTAAAGTATATTAATACATTGAAACTTTATTTTTAATGTTGTTTTTTTGTAAAACATGATTTTCTTCATTGAAATTTGTTTCTATGTGAGATGTAGAAAAAGGAAGCCTGGGGCTCGATTCTTGAATTCATTCGCAAGAAAAACGCGCAAATTTTGCTTTTATAGAAATCTTGCAAGTTGATTGGTTAAAAGTCATTTAATAGCCAATCAACTTGTCACTTTCCTGCAAAAGTTGAATTTGTGCATACGTTTCTCTTGCGAACGAATTCAAGAATCGAGTTCCTGGAATGTAAAATACATCTCATGCGCACACTGGGAGATTGATAAAGATTTACGTAATAATTACGGTTTTGATATCGGGATGTGAATCACGCGATTTTCATGTAATGTGTCGATAATTGCATTATGACAGCTGACTGATTTATCGATTCTGCATCTTTGAACTGCATTATCACGCAGTTAATTCCCACGCAATTGTTTCTCGGAGGTCGCGATTCTTTCAATAAGCGTCGTGGCGTCGCCCGTGCCCTTACGTGTCATTGACAGGCGGAGTTTGGCCCGATTCGACAAGTGGTTCGTCCTGGCCGTTTTTGTAGCAGCATTGCTCGAAGACCATCGCAGAAGAAGAAGAAGAAGAAGAAGAAGAAGAAGAAGAAAAAGAAGAAGAAGAAGAAGAAGAAGAAGAAGAAGAAGGAGGATTATTAAGGTTACTGTAGCAGTTATCTCTTTTTGTCATTTTTTTCGCATTTATTTACCTTTATTTGTCCGTACGTACACACACGTAGATAGAGAGGGTCATAAAATACTGTGGAAGTGACGAACCACAGAGTCCTGATACTCCTGATCTCTATTTGCAACACACACACAACACATACATTTTGTTTCACTTTTTTATTTTTATTTTTCTTCTATTTAATTTTTTCGCTTTGCTTTTTTCTGATATGGAGATGTGTGATGAATTGCCCAAAAAACCTAAGCGAAGTTTCGTAGAAGCTTGGCTTAGTAATGAGCGTTACAAGTATTGGATACGTAAAGTATCACACGACGAAAGTCTTTATCATTGCACTGTGTGCAAAGAAAATTTTTCGTGCAATGCAGCACATGTTTCCAGACATGCGAATTCTGCGTGTCACCAAGAAAACTTGAAAAGGAATGTATCATTATCTAATAATGATGACATACCTGTAAAAGATACATCGAAGAAGTCAATGTTTAATAACAAATGGCTAGATATTGACAATTTTAAATTATGGTTACGTGAGGTTCCACATGATAGCAGTAGATGTTTGTGTGCAATTTGCGATAAATCTTTTGATGCCCATTTATCGCATATTTGTCGGCACGCAGAATCTGAAAGTCATTTAAATTTATGCCAAAAAACGATAGGTATTGAAGCGAACAAATCAAATGATGATTTTAATATGCAAGATAAAGAATCTCTTTTGTCGTTTGATGAGCGTTCAAAAACATCGCAAATATTATTTGCCGCTTTAATGGCAGAAAGAAATATACCCTATCAGACGGCAGATGAAATTCTTAAATTATTTCAACACATAACACCAGATCCTGTAGTAAAAAGCATGAGCATGGGTCGAACTAAATGTAAAAACATAATTACAAATGTTTTGTATCCGGTTGAAAGTGAAAATGTCGTTAACAATCTTCAGAGAACAAAATTCTCTATTTTTGTAGATGAAACTTCCGATATCTGTAACGAAAAATGGATGACCTTTTTCGTTCGATACATTGATCCTGAGACATTAGATGTTCGCTCACAATTAGTCAAATTGATCAATATTGATGCGAGAGATTCTAGTGCTGAAAAGTTGTTCCATGCATTCAAGTGTGAAATGTTAAATTTACAGATTCCTTTCTCAAATATTATTGCCCTGTCTTGTGACAATGCATCTGTAATGACAGGAAAAAATATGTCATTTAAGACGAAACTAGAACAGATGTGTAAACATGTGTTAACACTTCCATGTTCATGCCATTCGGCTGCATTAGCTGCGCACGCTGCATGTGACAAAATACCGTCATTTTGCGACGATTTTCTTAAAAAAGTAGCTAAATATTTAAACAACAGTCCGAAACGTTCGGCAGTTTTTCGCGAATTTTGCGATTGCTTTCAAGTAAAGCATTGCAAAATTTTAAAATTAAGTGAAACACGTTGGTTGTCTCATCACAAATGTGTGGAAAGACTTATCGAATTATGGGACATTATACATCATTTTCTGCAGGAAACTGTTGTGAGCGATAAAACAAAATCTGGAGAACATCTTCTGTCTATGATGGATAACTTAGAAATAAAGGCATATTTTCTTTTCCTCAAATATATTTTAAATATGTTTAATGCGTTTAATGCATATTTCCAATCAAAAGACACAAAAATTCATTTATTGCAGTTAAAATCTGTTAACTTTCTCTACCAAGTCTGCCACAACTTCGTAAAAACAGAGTTTTTACAAGACATAGGTACCACAATAATTTTTTCACATTCAGAAATTCAAAAAGATATAAATGAAATTTGCGTTGGATCTGAATGTGAAGAATATCTTAACGATCTAACGATGCAAGGTCATGAAGAAATAGTTACAATTATTCGACGAAATTGTTTACAAGTTTATATCACTGCTGCGGAGGAAATACGAAAAAGATTGCCTATTTCCGATGATTTCTTAAGAAGATTACAAGTTTTTGAGGCATCAATGTCGTTATTCGATGACAATAGAGAATTATCGCTGCAGCATGTTTGTTCCGTTGCGAGAACTCTCGGTGGCTTCAATGAAGAATTGTTAAGAACAGAGTGGTTTGCATTGTCTACAGATTTTTCTCAACAAGAAAAACAAAATTTATTAAAATTAAATTTTGATAATATGTGGAAAGAAATCTTGCAGCGCCGCTTACCGAATGATATGTACAGATATCCCACTTTAAGAAATGTTCTTAGCGCTGTTAGATCACTTCCCCATTCAAATGCAGACCCGGAGAGAACGTTTTCAATTTTAACTGATTTGAAATGCAAAAAACGCAATAAACTGTCTTCGGCCAGTGTAAATGCCACTTGCGTGATAAAATCAGCATTGAAGGCGAGGGGTGAAACAGCTGTAACCATGACCGTAACAAAACGACATTTGTCTCGGATGTCATCTAAAATATTATATACAGCTTGCCCTAAACCGCCAAAAAGTTCACTAACTTTATATAGTGCTGACGAAGTTGCTGGTCCTTCGTCTGGCTAATTTTAATTCAGTGTCAGAAGCGTTGATCGTGAGCTGACTACTGTTAATAAAATGTCACAAGCGTCAATTCTGACGGTATTGACAAAATGAAATGCCAGAGGTGTCAATCATGGGCTGGCTAGATTTAATTCACGAAACGTCTTATTCTAAACCAAGAACAACACCTAGTGATAGTACAATTTATTCACTGCGATGAAACACCGCAAAGTCTAAAATATTAGACATAATTTTTTGGAAACAGCAAATATGAGAAATAATTTATTTTTCTCGGATTATTACGTGCAAAAAATAAATACATAGCGATCCATGGTAAATAAATTGTATTTTATCTCTGTTGTTTTCTGGTCATTGTATTTAATTGTAATGTGTGAATGATGTGTGTTATATATGTTGCAAGTTGGGTGAAGCATGTATGTGCTTTGCAACATATTTTTTAACCACACCGGATACTTGACATTTTTATATCCGACAGTCCGCAGTCTGTGTTAAGTGGGACGGGAAAATATGTTGCAATTATATTTCTTATATGTATACACAAGTTATATATTTTGTAATGTAAATGGATCGAGGAATGTTTCCAAAATCGCCGAATATGTGACATTACAGATTACCTGATTGATTAATAAAGATGTATGTAGGTACATTGCTAGTTGTTTAATTATAAATATATCCTATTATAATACCCTATTATTTAAGGGTATTATAAAGGGATTAAAGTTCACTAACTTTGTATAGTGCTGACGAAGTTGCTGGTCTTCGTCTGCAGCTTTCTTTTTTCTACTGTACATACTTATAAGACGCCTAGTTAGGAAATATAAACAATTGCTTGTTTAATATTGTAATAATATTAATACATAAATATATTCTTAGACAATATATGCATTATAATTGTATGCATTAAAATGTTATTTTCTATGTATATATTTTTATTAATTAATAACAATTGTTTAAATTTTCCTCATGACGGAAGAGACCACCACCTTCTCGCGGTTTCTGTCGAGCAACAACATGTACGTCGTACATTCGTGAAATATAAATACGATAAAAATATCGATCTGAATTAAAAATAAAATTATTTAAATTTTGCCTTTATTTTTGTTAAAAAAATTTTAAATATATATACATTAATAACACATTTATTACAAAATATTATTTAAAAAAAACGTACACGTTGGCCAAGAGTGGATTTCATTATTTTTATAATTCTATAGAGCTATATTAGAAATGAAATGAGACGTATTTCGAAGGGTATGGGGTTGGAGAGGGGGGATTGAGTGTAAAAAGGTAGAATGAGCAGTGTTTCTGATTTATTAATATTTTTTAATAAATAATTTAAAAATACCTACATTCTTGGATACATGTATATAACGGATATTGCTAATTGCGGATGGTTAATATTTTTTCTATAAAGATTAACAACAATTATTTAAATTTTTATATATAATGTTAAATAAATACAATTATCGACTATGATACAATATTACACACGCACGCCTTACCCTACGGAAGAGTTACCGACTGAAACGTCGCGTCGGATCGCCGCGCGTCGCGCGACTCGGTTTCTGCAAGAGCGAAGGAGACAGAAAATCATATATCCGTCTCTTTCTAATTGCCCGACGTTGCCCGACACACCGACAGGGCACGAGACTTGTGTGCGTATGCGACGGAGGCCGATTTGTGGCATCACTGCTGACGGCTACTTAGCGCTTATTCAGCGTGCACTCCTGTGCCCGAGCGGTAGGGCAACCGAGCGGTGGGGCAGACCAAGCGGTGGGGCAGCCCCCACCGCCCTCACTCGGGGTATAAATAGGGGATTCGAGCCGACTCGAGCACCAGTCCTGTCCGACTCCTGTTCCCGACACGACCGCTCTCCGAGACCGCTTCACCACGTTGGGCGCTCCAGGGGCTCCAAGCTACCGTACTAAACGCGGACGCCTAGTTTTAGCGCCATCTACAAAAGCGGGGGGAAACTCGTAGCCGGATCTTATGGCTTTCCACAGGACGCGGAAACGCTTGCCGCGCGGCAAGAAGCGACGCAGTAGTCAATTAACGTGTCGCTTTTCCGTAAGAACCAAAAGTTTATATATGTACATAATTCTTCCATAGCAGCTTATTATGCTAATTAAAAAGATACATTCTATTCAGGTTTGTCAAATCTGTCCTATATTATTAATAACATAATATAATTTCTAGACCGATTAAGCAAATATGAATAGAATGTACAGCTGAAAAGAAAAAAAGAGCATTACAAAGTAAATTCTATATTTAAATAATTGATATTTATTCACAAGAAATATAGAAATAGATATATTAGAGACAATATAAAAATAGATATATTAACCCTTGGTTGTCACACCTCTTTTTTGAATATTTTTAAGGATTTTTTAAACATTCAAAAAGTGAATTTTTTATAATACATTGATCTACAATGTTTAAACTTTGTTTTTGGACAGCATACAGCTGTTTGAAAATTGGGGTTTTTAACCTCGTGTGACAACCGAAAGTTAAAGCCAATATATATTTATGTAACAACATAAAAAAATAAAAAAAATATATACATTATTATTTATTAAAACTCTTATGTGTATCATAATATGCATGTGCTAAATCATGCAATTTACTCGTTTGTGTTAGTGGAATCCTAAAGCCCTTTAAAATATTATTAATTGTTTTTATATTACGCGTTATACATCTTGGGATATATGTATTTAACATATAATTTTGAATATGTTTGTGTTCACAGTCTATACAACTTAAATTGTATTTTATAATAGATATTATTTTCAATATTCTTTAATATTCCTGTAATATAAAAATAATTATTAATAAAATAATCAGTTAAAGCAGTTATCTTTTTTATATATTCTGCAATACTTTCTTTTTCATTTGATAAAATTGCACAGCAAGTTTCACAGCCTCTAACTGTTGATAAAATTTTATCAATAATATTATTTATTATATTTTCTATCACAGTATTATTAAATAGCTCTTGTATATTTTTGTCCGGAATAATATATTTATCATTTGCTTCTTGTATATCGGTGAAAGCAGGTATTGTGAGCATATCAATTAAATTCTGCATATCATCTTGCTCACAATTACTTCCACGTAATACATTTTGTGTACAAGAATTTAGCATTAAAGATCTATAATAATATCCAAAATTCGTACAAGTTGGGTTATTATTTCTTCCCCCATGCTGACGCATTTGGCCAAAAAAGTTTTCTAGTGGATCTTGATTGAACTCACGGGTAGCAAAGCTAAGAAAGCCTATTTCTTGTAAATATTTTCTTAATAATTTGAACCCACGCAATGTGTGTACAAAATTATTCAATACCTCAGGTTTGGATTTATCATGTGCCTTCTTTTTTTGAAATTGCATATTTTGTAAAAATATGATGGCTGAGTTCCATAAATTATCATATGTAGAGTCATCTGTTGTGGTAAATGTCATAGTCTCATTATCTATACTTCTGTCTTTCATATTAATTCCACCATTTATACTATCAAATAACGTATTAAAAAATTTCAGAAAACTGGAAGTATTAATTGCATCGCGAGACAATTTACATGTTTTGCATTTGCTTTCCATTTCCTGTTTACTGTACAGTAACATTACTTTAGCGTACGTGTTAGAAAATACCTGGGTACAACAACGTACCTTCATTTTTTTTATTTTTTACGGTATTACATGGTGATCTTTAATTTTTTCTAGAAAACCATCACAGCCTCTACTTTTATCTATAATATAAGTTTGTACTATATCCGACCATTTAGCTACTCTCGACTCATTTTCTAATATATATTTGCAATCTTTGGTTAATAGGTTGTTTCGTATGCATTTAAGTAGGTGAGGAGGATCAAACAAAGGAATTATTTTCATATCCTCTATGATTATAATATCATCTGTTTTTTCTGCCTCTGTTTGTACTTGTCTTTTTGTGTCAAATATCATTGTTTTTATGGCTTTTACATTAGTGCTGCCTTGATCGCAAATTGATGCAATTATTATAAGGCCAGCATTGCGGCAACGTTTAGCTATTTCTTTATACATATAACAAATATTCTCCCATGAAGATGTGCCTTTGCAGAATGAATATAACACTGGTTGTTTTCACGGTCTTTGTCCATAAATGCCTTTTATCATCCAAACCTGAGCATGGTCCGCAAACTGTGGAATTCTATTGATGCCAGTATCAACTACTCCTTCTATGATATCGCTTGATTTGTTAAAATGTAGTCCTGGGCTTACTTTCATTTCGTCAAATAATAAAATACAGTATTTTTCTCTATAATCAGTAAATTTTTCAACTTTTTGTCGCAAATTTTCAAAAACGCAATCTGATATACCGCAATTAATAGGAATGTTATGAATTAATTTTCTTAATGTCTCAGTACTGGGTAGACAAAAAATATAAGTTAGAAATTTATATAGTCTTGGACCTCTTCTCGCTAATGATAAAGCGAAGGCTTTATCCTCTATTGTGTACTGTCGTTTATATTTCCTTTTTTTTAAATTCTTAATATTGGACAAAAAAAATGTTGCATAACTTTGGCATTTCTGCGATAGCTGTGTTAAAACTGTTTGCTGCTAATTTTTTCATTTTTTGAAGACGTTGTTGTAAAGAAATTTGTTTTCTTTTTTGATTTCTTGCCATCTTCATCACAGATACAATCTTATTATATAGATGTTTATCGCGCAAGGAAAGGTTGGAAGTCCGAGTTACATGAAATAAATGAAGAAGAGAACCTAAGACAAATAAATAAATAAAACTTGTTAAGTTAATCCACATGAAATGTTTCTTTATGTAGCGAAATACGAAATACATCATATTCAAAATATAAACATTTTTTTTCATTTTACCATTTGTAATTATCAAATGCAAGTAGTAACATATAATAAAACAAGTTTATTTCAATGTATTTTTTCCAAAACTAGACACCACAGACGCGCGCTTCGCGCGCGCTATTTAGCTTTAACATTATGCTATTATGCTATTAACTTCTTGATACACACAATACACACAACTGTTAAAATATACGATGACAGCTGCAAATGAAGTAATAACTCGAAGTAATAACTCGCACACAATAACGCATCGAGATAACCAATCGGCATCGCGGAAAAGAGGCAACAATAATTTCGATACAAACGCAATTCACTCAGTTAACACGCCTTTTTTAAAAGTGGATATTTAACATAATTTATCATTTTTATGTCGCAATTCCATATGACGTCAGCGAGGAAAATTAATTCTAATTTAGATATTTTATGTTTCCTAATTTTATATTGTACAATACTATTTATAATACTATATTAATATAATACTATTTTATACTATTTAATCTTCTCGGTACTAGTATCGACTTTAGTCGATACTTAATAAAGTAATATTTTTTTAAACGCTTACCTAAGCTTAAAAATATTTATATTTTAAGTTTATTTCTAACATTAAAAAACAGCATTGTTCTATCAAAAACGATTATAAAATACATGATTTCTTAAGAGTATATATTATAACTAACGGGATTATATCTATTATAAAGTATAAATGATAAAAATCTTTTTAAATTCTTTATAGACAATTACATACATATTCTATCAATACATACCTTTCTTCGTTTTAGCTGCAATAGTATTTTTAACATGTGATGTTCGCTTTTGTATATGAAATGATGTCGAGTGCTCTGCTTGTACAAGATCGACTGTACTAGTAGTTGCATATTCGATAGATGCTTTATCTAAAAGTAAACAAAAAAAAGTTAATAATAAATTTGTTTCAAAATCTATCTTAACTATTGATTAGTATGTATAATTAAAACACTTATTTAATATGTATAATAAAATACTATATATTAAAATTGATATTATAATAATTATACCTATTTGTTCCACTACTTTGGTCTGTGCAATTTTGGTAGTATCAGATTCTAAAGAATCAATATTGTCTATAACGATAAAAATATCTTGAGTTATATAAAACACTAAACATGTTTAATTTGGCATTCTATTTATCAATTCTATAATCATACCTGATGATTTTCTTATGTTATGTGCTGATGATACATTTGGCAAATTTATATCTTTCTGTACAATGTCGTTACAGTGTAAAGCTTCAATAGTATCTAAATATAATAAAAAGATATTTCTCATATAGGTATATGTATGTCAATATAAACTTTTATATACATATATATGTTTTATAAATAATTTAAATATACATACGTGGTAAATTTAAAGTTGGTATAGCTGTCTTACTAAGACCCTTACACAACTTAAAACGATCCTCGAAGTGAGCATCACATAAAACCCTTTCTATGAGTTTATCTGAACTTAATTGCAACAAATCGATATTGCCAGATGCACTTATCCACTTAGTGCATCGTTCTGTACATTTTGGAAAACGAAATTTTTTTCCGAATTAAAGATGCACCCTTTTACCTCGCACTTTTTATGTGACATACTTCCTAAAAAAATCAGTGTTTAATAAATAATATGTTTAAATACATGAGCATCTTATATAAAACATTATAAACTAAAAACTAACTAAAATTATAAACTAACGTTGCAATTAAATTAATAAATATGCATACTGTAATATAAAACAGGTACTTGTCGAATATACAAAGTCACGTTCAAAGTCACATTCAAAGTCACAATTATACTTTAATGTATCCAGGCCGTTGCGCAGGTTTTTCAAATCGTGTAACGCCGACACCGGTAAGCGGAACAAAACACGGCCCCAGATGTATCTGTGTAGAGCTCATCGATGTGATGTATATGTATGTGGTAGTAGCCTATCTAACGCCATCTACAAATCCGGGGGAAAGCTTTTAGCGAATCATGGGATCCAGTTCGTGTACGTTAGCTTGGACTCACTGGGGCGCTCCCAACGTCTTCCTCCGTACAGAGAACGGGTGCTCCCGTTCTCACCTGGGCGCTCCCAGGGTACGGGCCTCCCCAGCTGGGTGCTCCCGGTTGGTATTACTTGCCCTTTCCTGCCTCTGGGTCGGGCGCCCCCGATCCTTTCCGCCGTACGGAAGACGGGTGCTCCCGTCTTCAAGCCGGGTGCCCCCGGTGTACGGGCCGCTCAGTCGGGCGCCCCCGACTGAGCTCCTGACCGTCCCACCTGATAGATATAAGCCGCGCCTCCGTCCGCGAATCTGTAAGGCCACCGGGCCTCCGTACTTATCCGTGAATCCGTTGTGAACCCGTCTACTCAAGGCAACCGCGTGCCTCCGTACTTGTCCGCAAATCTGACCCTGCACCGGCCCCTCTACACGTACACAGCGGCTCAGCGGAGCAACACACACACACGTACCTACACGTACGCCCTCCATACTTTCTGTATTAAATAGCTAATAAGAATAAAGAATATTTTATGAAACAACCAGTGTCTCCACGTTTTCTCACCCTGGCCTGGCGAGCGAATTCCGAGCGAGAAAACGCGATCGTTACACCTTTAAGTTAGAATTATTCCATATATAACTGTCATGTGTGCTTCCAGGATATCTGGCATTTATATTTAATATCTTCAAACGCCAATCACATACCTGAATTGAAGAATTGTACATGATATTAATAAACTAATGATGTGATAATAATTAAATATTTAAAAAGAGAACAATTATACACTTACCAATTGTACATTTATTGAATGATATCCTTTTCTATTAACGTATAAATGTTCAGGATTTACAGCATCATGAACATGTGGTGGAAAAATTGCTATGTGAGTGCAATCTATGCATCCAATTACTCCCGGAAATCTATGATTGTCATAAAATCTGGAAATATAATATAATGCCAATTTCGATTAATAATGTTATTATAGATTAAATTATGTCATTGAAAAATTGAAGTCACTAACTGTTGTCTTAAATGCTTTAACTCATTTAAAGTTCTAGGAAATTTAATCCACTGATTCATTATATTTGCCTCATTTAATGCATTTACAACTTCATTAATACATCTAGATACGGATGGTTGACTTATAGCAAGATATAAATTCTGTCCTACACTTGTTTGATAACTACCATGTGCAAAAAAATGTAATGCTGTCAATACCTAAAGTAAAATTAACAATGTAAATAATAAATAATATACATATATATGTTAATAACCTCATATAATTTATTACGTATTAATATATATTATATAAACAAGATATGTATTATTAATGTATATTTATAATTACCATGTTTTTACTTACTTTAATTTTATTGTCCAACATAGATTTTCGCTGCTTCTGTTTCATATATGGTGCTAAATCTCTTATTAAATTACGTACTAATGGTTTTGTTAAACGAAATAATTTTACAAATTTTTTGTTGCTTATATTAAATGCGTCAGCTGCTACATGTCTTACACGATTTCTCCGCATGACGACATGTGCAACTTCGACGTCAGCCTCTGCTTGTGCAATCACAATATTATTAATAATATTCATTTTATTTGAGAAATTGTTTGTTTTATACTAAATAGGCGTTTGCAAACGTGCTCGTAATCAAGATGCGAATACGTTAAACCACTCGCAGCATTGCGTGCAAAGTATACGTTTCAATGCGTGTACTTATGTGAGGTTCGAGAATAGGTTTTCAAATATAAGCGCTCGTAACTCTGAGTTTGCGCATACGTTTCTCTTACGAGTGAGTTAGAGAATCGGGCCCCTGCTCCTTGCTCGTTAATGTAAAAAAGCGACCCAATGTTGACCGGGCCGATCGTGATCGTCCGTGTTAGCGACGATGGCTGTCGACCTCGTCCACACCCTCGGCAGTCTGTCGGCAGGATAGACGCCCGCATATCTGACACTGAAATGATGCAACGCATGTAAGATTTCTAGCGAGTTCATTTTTTACACAGCGAGACGGTGTTCGCACAAAAGGAATTATTTGTATAATTTCGGAGTTTACCTCTTTTGGAGTTGTCGCACTAGTGTTCTTGGATGGAGACGGATGTATCGGCTTGTTATTGAAGATGTATTCTTTTCTTACGCCCGCTACTGAATAATAGGCTTTTGCTACTTCTCCTTCCTCTTTCTCTTCTGTCTCGTTATTTTTTTGCAACTGTTTTATTTCTATAGCGATGTCACCGTCGGTTTTTTCACCATCGAGTCGATGCTGCTGCTACTGCATTCGCTGTTGTCTCGCAAGACTAACCAGCGTTTCAATTTGAAAGCGTTACGTAACGCACAAGCAATTTTGTCCGTAGTCGAAACACGAAATCCGTGATGTGAGCAGCGTTGACTGTACTCTCGGGCTTCCGGTAAACTTTTGAACGGTGGAGAAATTTCTTCCAGATTATATATGTTTCTGAAAAATAGTTGACTCAAGTAACAAGCCTTTTCCACACCTCTTCAGTAGATGTAGCGCACTTGTCGCGTAATTTCTCGCAGATGTAGCGTGAAACATTTTAGATTGGTTTCACCATCGAACCACTCGATTCCATAATAATTTCGCGAAAGCCAGTTATTCTCACTTCTTGACTTTTCGGGTAGATCGTCAAATGGATAGGGTGGCGTCATAATCTAGACTCCAGCGATCGCTGCGTTATTCGCGACAACTGCGACTTCTTTCGGAATAAACTTTCCGTTGACATCACGGAAACCTTGTATGTCGATGACCAGATTCATAGTTCAAAATGCACTCTATTTTTTTAAGCGAAGCGTCGACGTACGTCCGTGTCTCGAGTGAAACTGAATCTCTCTCTTTTCGCAGGACTTTACGCAGGAAAATGGTGATAGGTAAAATATGTAGTGGTGGGGTAAAAATAAAGCATGTACCGTAAAGCTGTGAAATATTATTTGTCGACATTTGTCATTTAACCGACAAAGTCGACGATGATTTGACGAGAGGAGTCGATTTTTAGAACATTATCGAACTCGGCGTAAACGATACAATTAACGGTTGTGGTAAGTGCTTTTTCAAATCGCACTTCCAATCGTAAACTGCCATGTTTCACAAGATTCCAATGGCCGGCAAAATTGGCTGATAAGTCGGCTGTAAGATCAAAGGCGAAAAGTGTGAATCCTTCGGCGTAATCTTTTCTACTTATAGAATTACCCTCGTTCAAAAAGTGTATACCGGTTCCCGAAAAGAGAGTGTAATAAGCTTCGACGTAGAGTGGCTCGTCTTTCGAGAAGCTCGGCTATAGCGGTCTACTGGAAATTTGTATACCGTCGGCGTACAGCGAAAAAAAATTTATACCATAGATTTTGAAATTAAACGGGTTTAATTTTCTATCGCCGTTGAACGCTCTGTTATCGACAAAACCGACTATTATCTGTTTCGGCAGTTGACCGAGTATTACATTGTTTATCGATTCTCCTACGAGACCCGCTGAATCGTAAATGTTTTAACTTTGACTTTCGTAAGGGGATATTTGGCAGTAGTTTGGCTCAACATTTTCGCATGCGCGAGTAAAATGCCAGGACTTATTTTTGCTCTTCTCACTAGCAGACTGGCGTCTAAAATGCGTATTTTCGACGTCAAAGTATTTTCCATAAGGCAAAACGAATCCTTCGAACGAACGAGTCTCATTCTAACTTCCACACCGTTAATTAAATCCTGATTAAAAACGTCGCAATGAAGATGACCTATGAGATCTAGCGCGTGTCCCTCGTGAATGTAACGAGCGCGTCTCACGAGAGCCGGATTTGGTGTTTCTGAATCTACGAGTGCGTCCATGAGTCCGGGGGTATCCTTTGCATATCCCACAAACAAGAGGTCAGATGGGAAGTTTTTGCGGGTGAAGAATAATTTAACAACGCCTCTATGTACGCGCCGCGCGGTACGCGTAAGCGTTGTTTGGGGGTGAGACGAGCTTTTGATTGAAATATACGTCGATTTGATTGAACATGGAATGCAGTAAATGATTTACAGGTCCTACTTTGAACGCACTTCCGCCTGGTGTACTTGTTTGGCTGTCGCCACCACCGCCTGCTAGAGGAGAAGTTTCTACGCGTATGCGAATACTCAACATGGTGTGCGTGAGGTCCAGGTAGTCTTCTCCGTGTCCGGGTATGACGAATTCTATAGGCGCGTCGTCCCCGAGGGAGGTTATGGGTTTGTAATAGATCCATTGCGCGAGCTCTTGATACTAGTTTGAGTGGGTGGCAATGAGAAGAAATCGAGTTCACTCTTTAAACATTTGCTCGAGTGCGTGTGAAGAAAAGGCATGTTTATCCTCCACCTCCGCTCCTTGAATTATTGATTCCTGTGCGCGCGACGATTAAGAGAATATGTCGGATACGCTGCGTTTCTTGACGCTAACTCGACGACGACGTTGTCTCGTAGTGGTAGATGTCTTTCTGTTTACAGCACGAGTATTCTTCTTCTTGGATGATTTTTTGATCGTTATTCTATTCTTCTTGCTCTTTGACGATTTTCTTTTGTCCGTTTGAGGACGACGACGTTTACAAACTGCGACGCGACTGTCGTGAATGCCGAGGGGAAACTAAAACGCTGAATTTTTTGCGGTTACTTTATACCCCAATCCCTTCATCGTGCTGCTTATCTTCTGTGCTTTTCTTTTAAGATTTTCACTCGATTCCTTGAGGCAAGTTTTGAGCGCCTTCTTCAACGGTGTATTATTTTCGACATCTTTTGTCACATTGATACCCGCACGTAAAGCTTCTTTACCGACCGCTCGCGCGCCTCTACTTAGAAAAAGCAGTACCTTTCTGAATAATCCGCCGAGAAAACTATCGATTCCATGAATTCGTTGATAGGGTGCTCCGACAAAAACTCATCGTGGAATTCCTCCGCCTCGTCCGCTCTGATGTGAATCGTAATATTCGTAGTCTATGGTACTGAAATTAAGTTTTTTTTCGACGACGACACACTCCGCTTTGTTACTGGAAACGTCTAAAGTGCAATGTCACCGTCAGCGTCCCGGATTCAAATGGTATATTTTTTCCGAGTTGATCTTTTATATCTATTTTAATCGTGCGGTTTTATTTAAAATTTAAAAATTTTTTAACTATTACGCTTTTCGTATAAAATTTTTAGCCGATCACTTTATAAACAAATTCTCTTAGCTCCCTATAAACTACCTATATATCAAAATTTATAGTTTAAACTAAAAAAATCTAGAAAAGTCTAAAAAAATCTAAAATTTTCTAATTTTTTATCTGCGCGCGCAGACTAATTTTTCTAAAACGTTGCAGACGAAGTTAACGTTTTGACTAACGTTACGAAGCCAAAATCATTCGAGTCTCAACGTTCAAAGCGACAAGTTCGCCAGTGAAAAAGTATAACTTTTTCATCTGATTTTTTGATTAGTGTGTGTGTGTGTTGGCCGATATTACGAAGAAATAAGAACAATGGCTAGTCACAGAGAAGACGCTAATAATTCTAAGAAGCGTAGTTACAGACAGATTCCTATAGGTCGGCAATGCATACAGATGCAGATGGATGCGGTATTCGCAATTACGGATAGATACCGTCAGCATCTGATGCGTACAGACTGCGGATAGAAACATACAGGATTCGTATCCGTAGTTGCAGACAAATTCCTATAGGTCGACATTGCGTACAGTTGCAGATGGATACGGTATCCGCAATTACAGATAGATACCGTCAGCATCTGATATGCGTACAGACTGCGGATAGAAACATACAGGATTCGTATTCGTAGTTGCAGATAAATTCCTGTAAGTCGACATTGCGTACAGATGCAGATGGATGTGGTGTCCGCAATTACGAATAGATACCGTCAGCATCTGAAGCGTACAGAATGCGGACAGAAACAGACAGGATTCGTATCCGTAGTTGCAGAAAAATTCCTATAGGTCGACATTGCGTACAGATGCAGATAGATGTGGTATCCGCAATTACAGACAGATACCGTCAGCATCTGATGCGTACAGAATGCGGATAGAAACAGACAGGATTCGTATCCGTAGTTGCAGACAAATTCCTATAGGTCGACATTGCGTACAGATGCAGATGGATGCGGTATCAGCAATTACGGATAGATACCGTCAGCATCTGATGCGTACAAACTGTGGACAGAAACATACAGGATTCGTATTCGTAGTTGCAGATAAATTCCTGTAGGTCGACATTGCGTACAGATGCAGATGGATGTGGTGTCCGCAATTACGAATAGATACCGTCAGCATCTGATGCGTACAGAATGCGGATAGAAACAGACAGGATTCGTATCCGTAGTTGCAGACAAATTCCTATAGGTCGACATTGCGTACAGATGCAGATGGATGCGGTATCAGCAATTACGGATAGATACCGTCAGCATCTGATGCGTACAGAATGCGGACAGAAACAGATAGGATTCGTATCCGTAGCTGCAGACAAATTCCTATAGGTCGACATTGGGTACAGATGCAGATGGATGCGGTATCCGCAATTACGGATAGATACCGTCAGCATCTGATGCGTACAGAATGCGGACAGAAACAGACAAATTGCAAAAGCTTATAAATGCTGTATGCCAATAGATTTCCATTAAATACAGTTATACGTCGTTACATTTTCTGTCTGTATTTGCAGATACAATAGTGCTGCTTACAGAAACGGATAGGGCTAGAATTTTCTTTTCAAGCTTGCAGTTACAGCGGATAGAATTCCGTTACATACCGTCAGAAATTCTATCTGTTTCTAACTGTTTCTAACGGTAATTTTTACCAGGGCGGCGTTTATCTCGGCAAAAATGAATTGATGCCCGGTAATAAACGTTTTAACGTGGACACCGCGGATCAAGAGACACGGCAGTGTCTCGCGCCAAGTACACGCGGAGCGAGACCGACCGTGACTCTTTTACGCAAAACGACGATTTTTGAATACTTGAGATGTTGAGATCTTATATAACGAGTGAACGGATCAAGTTCTAAGTAGGCTTGATGGGTCCAATTAGGTGGGGGGGGTTTCTCTTATAATATTCCGCTACGTGCCCTACGAACGGAGATATTGCGACGCAAAGTCTAAATGTGAAAATTTATTTTTAAGATATTTCTACGTCGACCGTCTCTCATGCCATGCCATCATTTCATTGGCTGGAGTCGCGTCACTTTCACTTTTTCGACACCAGGCGGTGCTAATATCGCCAGTTTCGATATGCACATATGTATACGTGTGTGTACTGCGCGAGTGCAGATAGTGCGTTTAGCGCGCTGTCAGTCAGTTCATCAATTAACCTATCTCTCTCGAGAGACACGGTAGTACCACAGATTAATAGACAGATAGCCAATGGCCCCTCAAAAGTCGAGATAAGCATTTCCGTGCCTTGATTACCAACACACTTTGCCCCTTACCGACAGCTTTGCCCCTAGGATTGAGTCCGGACTAAATCACATATGACAGACTTTGCCCCTGGTGTGAGTCCGGACTAAATATACCCGATTTTACCTACAGCTTTGCCCCTGGTGCGAGTCCGGACTAAATATACACGATTTTATCTACAGATTTTGCCCTTGGTGCAAATCCGGACTAAAGCAGTGATGCCAGATTTCAGCGCAGTGATGTCAGATGCTCGATGCTCGATGCTCGGTCAGTCGCGAGCACGGTCGTGAATACAGGTCCGGAAACTTGTCCGTTTTTTTGGTGGTGGGGGTGACTCGCTTAAGAGGATTCTATAGCGAAGGCCGAACTTCCTCGACGTCGGTAATGTAGACTAAAGCAAACGCCACCACGTAAGGTGGTGCCACTGGTGGTGACAACGCAAAACTCCGTACACGTACACACACCACTGAATTGCTCACACGGACGCACGGTGGTGTAGAGAGACATATGCTATAGACGCGGCAACGCCGCGCGGAGTTGCCGCGTCTATGGATTCCTTAGCAATACGGCCTGAACCTGAAAATGCTTTCTGGCCGTCCGTAGCAGAAGGCAGTAACGTATCAAGGCTAATAAGCACCCGCTTTTTATAAATTACATATATTCTTATGCACACATGTGCGTATATATATTGCGACGCTTTTTCCCCCGGTCTCGCAATCCGGTGGAGGGCTATCGTGGATTGGCGGCACACGCAACTAATTCCGACACCAAATAATTGGGCGCCAGGTGCGACGGATCGCACCACCGAACACTAACAGATCCAACGCGATATCCCGGACAATACCTCAGGGTGTAGTTCTCTTTCTGGGACTTTGGAGAGAGGCGTCACGCAATCAATCACACACAAAATAAGAATAATAGGATAACATATAATATATTTCGTCAAATAGAAAACACTTGCAACAGATTATTCGTTAAAGTCGGTGCTGGTATGATAGTTCTGAGCGCCTCGCATTCGGAATTAAATCACGCGGCAACGAGACGTTATTGGCGGCGGATCGGCGCCGCGGCAACGAATTAACGCGAATATATGATGTAAACTATCGTCAAAATGCCAGACTACTGACGCACAAATACCGCCTAAACAACGCAACAACCGGGCGCGAAAATGTCGGACAGAGTGACCCTCGGATATTAGAGCAAGGGCACGCGAGACTGCCGAATACTAAATACGGAGATGCACGCACGCGAGAACAGATCAACGTAACAGATAAACGCAGACGCACACGAAAACTTAACATAAGAAACAATTAGTTAATAAGGGTAACGCGGTACCTTGCTTACGCGACTTTACGCCACGTGGCCGACGAACCGAATCGCCGCCCCCTCGGTAGCGTCTTCAACGTGCACCCGGGCCACCTCGATTCCGCACGACGCAAAAGTTATGGGCGATCTCGCCGCGGCGACCACGCCGGCCGGCAAGGGCCCCCGAACACGAAATAAGGACTCGCGCGGACGATCCCGCGGCTTGCCACGCGAATCCCGTATTCCTTTGCAAACACGGAGATTCCGCGGCCCCGCGCCGATCCCGTCGATCTTTCCGTCCCGCCAAGCACCAAAATTCGCCGTCCTCGAGGTCCCGGATACGTTACTCAACGCGAGGGCGAGTGCCCTTCAAATTACATGACCACTCGCGACTCGATTACTCTCACTAACGTGGCCGAAGGCGACACGCTTACTAACCCTAACACAGTGAAACGCGGCACGATTACGAACATTAACACTCTGAAACGCGACACGAGTTAACACGATTACACAATGAAACGCCACGCGACTGTCGGCCGTGACGGTGCTCCCGGGGAGGGCACGATTGGTCTCTACGCACAGGAGAGTTCACTCTCGGCAAGGCCCTGGCACGATTTCCACACGAATCTATCCCGCAGGCGAGCGCAAGGTAACGCACGCTCTCATGTAGGCGTCCACAGGTAACTCCTGCGGCGCTCAGGTAATCGGTGCGTGCCTGGGGCCAGTGCCTCGAGCGAACTCTCTTCTCTTAACGCGGGGACGCCAGGGTGGTGACCTTACAATGCGTCGCAGTATCTCCTTCGGTCCGGGCAGCTCGTAAGTCGGGCGATGCTCCCTGGTTCCTCGCCGGCACGACAGTGACGGAAACGATGGCCTGCCGGGATCGCGCCGGTTCCCCGCGCCTGCGCTGTGGCGTGTCGCTCGACCGGATTGCCGATCCTAGCGCTCCAAGCGCCTAGGTTACCCGTGCGCCGCTCCTTCCGGGGGCGCCACTCCAATGCTAGGGCGCTCTCATCGGCGCCTCAGCTTCTCGCGCGCCACCCCTTTCCGGCGGCGTCGCTCCATCTGTCTCCGACTCGGCGCGGGCTTTTCAAATCAACCGGCTGTCCGGGCCGCGATGATCGAGCCGGCGTTCGGGGTCAGGCTGGCCGGGCCTCGGCCCCGTCTGCCGGCATCCCCTCGGTGTGGCGGCCCCAGGGCTGCGCCTTTCCCTGGGTCGCTCCTCGGCCCCCTCGTCTGACTGCGTTTCGTTCGGGGCGCCTCGGGGTCTCCTTGGCTGTTCTCTCGCCGCTGTTACAGCCGAGTACGGAGTAACTTCCGGCCGGCGACACCCATGCACTTGCGGGGAGGTCCGGGCGATCCGATTTTTGGCCATGTCTCCTAGACGTCTCCTCAATCCTCTGCCCTTCCTCGTTGCGGCTCCCGGCCGTTACAGATCGGCTCCGGCCACCACCGGCAATCCCTTAAAAACTTAACAGCTAATTAGACCAATCATTTATAACGAATCGCCCTCCCCCTGCCCTAACAAGGGGGCACCTCCGAATTCCCCTCGGCCGAGCCCGTCCGGAAAGCAGACGCGACTTGTCACGTCACAATATATATATATATATATATATATATATATATATATATATATAATATGTACCTAATTATTATGTGTATGTTTATAATTGTCTGATGACAAATAATAACAGTAGCATAATTGAGAATGTAAATTAGTATACATAGTATGTATTCGCGCGGGTACTTATATATTAGACTTGGCAATTTACTGCATCTCTTGCACCTCTAATAATTTTTTTCTTGTATTGTAAATGAATGATGCAAAACTTTTTCAAAGGATCTATCCATTCTTGATAGAGTAAAATAATAACTTTTATAACAAATGCAATAAATATTAAATTTATAGTATTGATTTATATAACTAATTTTATTGCTTCCTCGTAGAGGAAGCTTTGTTTTCGTGAATTTCGTATATCAACCTTTGATTGCGTATAAAGTTGGGTCTAATCAACCAAATTTAAATGATTTATATATAAAATAGGGGTAGAAAAAACTAACGAAGAGATTGGTTTTTGAGTTTTTGATGCCAATATGTTCAGTGTTCTAAAATGTCGAAATATCGCATTAAAATCGCATGTCTGTATGTGTGTATGTGCAGACTGTCCGTGATTGCTCTAACTTCCGCAAATATTGAGATATCGGGCTGTATTTTTTTTTATTGATAGAGCATCATTCAGGGAAGGTTGGTATTAAATTTTGCGATGATCGGTAAAGGGGTTCTTTTTTAAAAAAATTTTGAATTTTTTAGAAATGTTCGTGGTTGTTCTAACTTTCGCAAATATTGAGATATCGGGCTGATTTTTTTTTAATCGATAGAGTATTATTCAAGGAAGGTTGATATTGAATTTGGCGATGATCGGTAAAAGGGTTCTTTTTAAAAAAAATTTTGAATTTTTTTAGAAATGTCCGTTGTTGCTCAAACTTCCGCTTTGGAGATATCGATCTATTTCTAATTTTATTATATTTTTCAGTCTTTTCTATCCCTATTTCATATATAATTTTTTAAGATTTGGTTAATTGGACCCAGCTTTATACGCGATCAAAGGTCCATAATTTTGATCGCATATAAAGCTAAGTCTAATTAACCGAATTTAAAAGAATTATATATGAAATAGGGGTAGAAAAGACCGAAGTAAAAATTGTTTTTTGAGTTTTTGATGCCAATGTGTTGCTTATGTTCAAAAACGTTGAATTTAAATTTTTTGAGGATCGGTTTTGAGGATTGGCTATCCATCAAATAACTTAGGGTAGATTGAGGCGAATCGGATTAATATAAGTTGTAAGACAATTTTCGTTAGTATTTTATTTTAAACGAGCAATTTTATCGTGCTAATTAGTAATCCGATTTGCTTCGGTCTACCCTATACATTTTTTAGACAGAAATTGGTAACTCTTTCACTAATCTTCGCTAAATTCGAAACAACCTCCCTTTAATGATACCTTATATATAAAATTACGTGTATGATTTGTACACTTTTTAGGCAAAAATTCGTAACCCCTTCACCGATCATTGCCAAATTCAACACCAATCTATCTTTAATAATACTTTATCCATAAAAAAAAGACTTGCATGATTTCCAATCAATTACAATTTTTAAATATCTTTTTGACGTATTAAATTATTAATAAAATATACCTGTATAAAAATATATCTCAGTCTCTCTTAGCATCAGGAACAGTATAGATAACAAACTGAATAAAAATCTTAATTATTATAACATAATCCCAGTAAACCAGTTTGTAACTGTTATGTAACTTAGGGAGCACATGGAAAGAACAATTTTTCATTAGTACCTATACTTTACTCCTGTAAAAAGATTTTGCGATCCATAAAGCCGTTTCAAAGAACGAACTTTGACAGATATATGTCGTACAGAGTAGATGCCTCGTTAGACAAGGACAGATATCTCTCGTATTATTCCTTTCTCTCCTATGTATGTAATTTGCATGCACCCATTTATTCCTCTCTCTCTCTCTCTCTTTCTCTTTTTCTCTCTCCCTCTCCCTCTCTCCATCCCTGTCCCTCTCTCTCTTACTGTTAGTACACTGGGTAGCGTACACTTAGTATGGTAAAATCAGGTTTTTTTGGAAGTGTGGTGTTAGGATTTTAGGGTATATTTGAAGAAAGAAAAAAGGTAATGTTATTTAGGACAAGAAATTCTATTTATTATTTCGTTGATAAAATGTTGGGAAATATAAACGAAAATACATATATATAAATGAAATATATTATGTGATATATTATTTTTTTTATTGTTACTGTCGAAAGTAAATAATATTACATAAAACCAGTATAATGCAATTGAACATAGATATACATACACACGCACACGCATACGCAATCGCACATACATATGCATACACACATACATATTATTTTTATTATTTTTTCTGTGGACCCCAGGCCCCGTCCACGATGACGATATCACGGACATGGGACGTCTCCAGGATCATGCTCCGATTACTTTGAACTAACAATAAGAATAATTCTGCATACTTTTTTTATTTTGTGCCTTTATATCATATGTATTTTTCAAGCATAGCAACCTCGCAAAAGATGTCTTTTTTTATTTCAATTTCTGTTTCAAAAAGAATGTTTTTTTTATATATATATTTGCTTGTCATAGTGATTGAGATACGCGAGAACGCGCATAACGTGCAGTTTACGTCAAAGCGGCTGTTCGCGAGCGATATGTTTCGTCGACGGATGATTAGCTAATTATGATTGTATACAGAATACTGGATATTTGCGTAAAGTATCGTTGCCTCGCGAAAGTCGAAGGACCGTCGAGAAGAGAAAGTTCGCGGTGCTTTCATTTCTCTTCCGAGTGCGCTTCAATTTTTTATCCGTTTTCGCCCTCGTCTTTGTTTCCATTGTTAGTATATGCCGTTACTGCACTCCATGAAGGGTATCATTGATTTATCGAATAATACATAAGCAAAAGAGATGTCTTTCCTTATGATTAGAAATTCAAACAGATTATTTCGAGAATCATAAAAAAATTGTATTGTGTTACTTTCTTTCCATCGCGGCGAGTACCTAATCGTTTTTATACATTTATAGTTTACAAGTATACATAGTACTTGAAAAGAAAGGAAAAAGGTGATCGTCGCGTTTTTTTTTCACAGAGACGGGCAAACGTGAAACTGTGTTATTCACGTTGCCCGACTAAATCAAACTCGTATGCTACAAGTATCTAGTTTTTATCCATCGGGACTTTAGGATGCCGCGAATGCTGATATCAAGAATAATTATGATTTATCTTAGTGGAGTACGTACATCTTTTCGGCTTAGAAACGAAGACGATGACGACGATGACGATCAAACGAACGCTTCCGTTCTTGTCCCAAAATTGTTTTCGTTTTCTCTTGTAGCGAAAGTTTCGAGGAATTTGCTTATATACGACGGTTCGTTAGCATATGTCTCGCGGTAATTAACGATTATACGGAGCCGTCATATTTTCCACAACGCGTAGGGAAAAAATTGAATGGTTTCTAATATGTATTCTTTCAAACTTGCTTTCCTTTTTTTGAAAATTTACACCAAGAGAAACTTCAGAGAACCCGGCCACCGACTTCACACACACACACACACACACAAACAACACCAAGAGAAAAAATCAATATAAAGTAATATGTAACAAATTACATATTACTTTATATTGATTTTTTTAACATCTTTATTTCTTAAAAAGGAAACGAAAACCGTAGCTTAATTAAAATACATAAAAAAAAGGATACATAAAAAAGGATACATAAAAAAAAGGATTTGATTTTAAAATATCTTTAGTTTCAACGTGGAAACCTTGAAATGAAATTATATTGCTCGATTTTTCTGATAAGAATTTCGAGTAATTTCAAAATTTTTTACTTGGTTGTACTGTACAAAGAGCTCAAGTACGCAATATAATCTCATTTCAAGGTTTCCACGTTGAAATTAAAGATATTTTAAAATCAAATCTTTTTTTTTATGTATCACAGCTGTTACAAGTGTATACCGAGCTGCGTGGCGGTATTGTGCCTTTATATTGCATTATAATTCCTTTAGTTTCAGCGTGGAAACTTTGAAATGACATATTGCTACATTTTTCTGATAAGAATTTCAAGGAATTCTAACGTTTTTTACTTGGTTGCACTGTACGAAGAGCTCAAGTACGCAATATAATGTAATTTCAAGGTTTCCACGTTAAAACTATAGATATTTTAAAATCAAATCTTTTTTTTTATGTATCACAGCTGTTACAAGTGTATACCGAGTTGCATGGCGGAAGCGTGCCCCTATATTGTGTTGTAATTCTTGATCTTTCAGCGTGGAAACCTTGAAATGACATATTGCTACATTTTTCTGATAAGAATTTCAAGTAATTTCAACGTTTTTTACTTGATTGCACTGTACAAAGAGCTCAAGTAGCAATATAATGTCATTTCAAGGTTTCCACGTTGAAACTAAAAATATTTTAAAATAAAGAACATTTTTCTTTATATGTATTACTGGTTTTATTTATACTTTGTTTCACAAATTGTCAACATCAAGTATGTATGTCATCATGCGTGGCGGGAGTATGCTCCTATATGTTATAATTCTTGATCAAATTATTTTATGTAAATTGATAATAAATAAATTAATTAATTAATAATAAATATATTCTAAAACACCAAATTTCAAAAAAGTTTAAATTTGATTTTACTGACTGTACGATACTCTGTATAATATAGAGACAGAGAGAGAGAGAGAGGAGAGAGATCGTGAAAGAGCGTAAGAAACGAGAGAAAGCGTAATGAATAAGTGCATATAGTTTACATGTACATACATATGGAAGAGAAAAGAAGAATACGAGAGATATCTGTCCTTGGCTGCGGTCCGATTCACGCTTACAGCGCTAATTTGGGCATATACAGCTGTCATCTGACGACAATAACAAAAATACTGCAGTTTATATATTATATATATATATATATATATAATGACACCTAGGCGAGGTAGGGACAACATGTAGGAACAATAGTGTGTAAATAAAACTACGACTCAATGCCTAGAAAAAAAGATTTTGTAAAATGAAGTTTTGCATGCAGAGGCACATGCATCGTGAACCGGACCGCAGGGTATGTCTAACGATATATCTGTCCTCGTCTAACGAGACATCTGTGCGATCTATCTATCCTTGTCTAACGAAATACGTCTGTCCTTGTCAGATTGCAGCGACTGCAGCGCCATCTCTCAAAAGATCCGGCAACTACTGTTACACGCAACTTACTGCTCATCCTGTCAACTTGCATGTGCCTCTGCATGCAAACCTTCATTTTACAGAATCTTTTTTTCTAGACGTTGAATCTTAGTTTTATTTACACGATATTGTTCCTACATGTTGTCTCTACGTCGCCTTGGTGTCATTATACATATATAAACTGCGGTAATTTTGTTATTGTCGTCAGATGACAGTGGTATGTGCCCAAATTAGTAAATTTTTAATTTTTTTTCGTTTCCGATATGAAATCGTATAAGGCGATGTAGATTTTTGTGCGTACTTTAATTCTAGACCAAAAACTTGCAATTCTGTAAAGCCAATTCAAAGATTCTTTAAAATAAAAAAATGTCGGTAACTACCGCCACTATAGGATTCCCTTAATGACGATATTTTCATAGGTTTGCCATGTGACCGCGCGCGTCGCTGCGTTGCAAGGATTTTTTATCACGCATACGCGTTGTCCACTAATCCGTTTCACCGTAAAGGCTCCCGCACAATGAAAAATATAAGGAACAAGGAACAGATATTAGCGATTAAGAATAAGAAATCAGGAATAATATTAATCGCTAATATTTGTTCTTTTGTTCCTTATATTTTTCATTGCGGAGGCCTTAAACAATACAATATTTTTATAATAAATGTAAGATAGAAAATAGTATATGCAAAAAGCAGCGAGTTTTGTAAATAAGTTGGCTCAATCAACGTTTTAAATGAGTTCAAATGTGGATGAGTGGTAGCAAGAGATCCGCCTTGTAGTCTTACACCGTTTTTAGTTCAATTCTAATTAGTTTTTTTTTTACAATTATTTTACGAAAAGAAAATAAAAAACTTATTATGCTTAAGTCCTCTTTTTGCAATAACATCCATAAATAAAATAAAATACATCTTATATATATGTCAAAAACGCTCATCGTACACCGTATGATTAATATAATTAAAGCAAGGAACTGAACTAATTCGATTTGTCTACAAATACGTCGTTAACTAAATTCGTTAAAAAATTCCAAGCGTTAAGCATTAAATCCACGCGTGTATTGTTTAAATAATTATTTTATTTTTGTTTATTTACATTTTAATTTCTATTTTACTTAACCATTAAGAATCTATGTACGTTCACGACAAAATTGAAATTACTTTTAAACTTCAATCTCTGGGGACGGTTATTCAAGTCCATACTAAAGTCTATATTCGTCGTTACCTCGGTGAATGCATTCGCTAATCTTTGTGCTACTTGTGGATTCGTTTGATTGGATACAATGTTCTGTACAAGTTGCTGATATTGTTTTTGATAGCAATATATGAGATGGTAAAGAGGCGTACTGGCGTTCGAGATCATCTGAATCCATTTGATGTGACAAAATAAGACTTATCAGCAACTGAAAGGAAAAATTCAATATTTCTTTGCTGTATTCTAAAAGGTACGTTTATATGCTCATAAGCTATCGCGGATATCCATTTTTTACGCAATTCGTCACGTTTTGGCGCTTTAAAAACTGAACAATTTACTTTCAGACTTTTGCACCCAGTCTTGCAATTCGGCACGACACGTATACAATATTTCGTTAATTTCATTGTCAATTTAATCACTTTCTTGGACTTCGTACGTTCGTTACATTCAATATGTCAATATGTAATATGTTATATAACATATAACATGTCATATGTCATATGTTATATGTTATATGTCAATATATTTAATATGTATTTGCGTTATTTAAAAAATCTCTAACCTCCAACACTCCAGGTGGTGATAATGTCAACTACATAAAATGACTTCACTAAGCGAGTCACCCCCCACCACTAGAGTTTCCACCTGTATTCACGACCGTGGTCGCGAGCCGGCGAGAATCGTGCTAGGCTTCTTTGCTCGGCGCTCGCGCTCGCGCGCGCGCGCACATATATATATGAAGCCGAGACCGAGGATTAATGAACAATACTATTGTTATTATATAATAATAAAAAAACTTATTTTGTAATTTGAAAATAAGTTCTTATTTTTTTATGAGCAAATCGTTAACTTTCCTAAAGTTTTTAGAAAATATGCGAATAATTTTAATAATTGTCAAATAATTTTCCTAGTTTATATGTATTACATAACAACTCATTTGCCTAAAAAAATAAAAATGCAAAAAGAGTTAGAAAAAAAACCAGGACTCGAACTTGAGACCTTCAGCATTCTAGCCGATCGTCTTACTCGCTCGTTAATTCACGTTTATTATTAGAAAATTGCTTCTACCGGCTCGATAGATTACGCACACGGAAACTTTAAAGCAATTTTATTTCATTAATTATTTGACATTGGCACAAGTTACTATTACTACGTTTACGCGAGCGTTACTTCTGTAGTAACTTACGATAATTCCTTCGCGTAAACGAGATTTTCCTTCGCGTAAACGGGATTTTGTAGTAACTTACGATCATTTACTCCGCGTAAACGAGTGATATATCGTAAAAGTTACTATAGAAGTAACGCTCGCGTAAACGTAGTAAATGTCTTGTAAAATACATATAGTAAAATTAAAGGACAATTTTTTGCAATCACAGTTCTGTGTATTTTACTTTTACGAATAGATTACGTACATATTGTTGCTCAACGGAAACCACGAGAAGGTGGTGGTCTCTCTCGTCATGAGATAATGTAAAAAATTTGTTTTTTTAATATGTATAAATTAAAAAATATATAAGTAGATAAAGCTCGTATGTCTTAGATAAAACAAAAACCAATAACTGAACAACAGGATTCTAAATATTATAGTTTAATATTCCGTCAAAATAACTGGGACGTTTCGTGCTTTACAGAGACTTTTTCAATCAATCAAATAAATCCCTTTAATTAACTGTAATCTATATATATATATACTATATGTATATATATATATATAATTATTTCCTGAAAAATTCGTCAAACTTCTGATATCAATTTTCCAAAAATTAGTAACGAAAAATTATATACTTTATAGCATTCCTCGGGAAATTTAACTCTTACTTTATGTACAATTCTTTGAAATTCGGTCATTTGGAACCGATTTCCAAAAAAATTGATAACAAAAAATAGTACACTTTATAGCACTCCCCGGAAAATTCTATAATTCTTTGAGATTTAATCAATTATTTCCCGAAAAATTGGAAAAATTTAAAAAACCGGTTTCCAAAAAGATCGGTAACAAAAACTGTACACATCATGGCAATTCCTGGAAAATTCTACCCCTACTTCATATACAATTTTTTGCGATTCGGTCAATTAATTCCAGAAAAATTGGAAAAATTTCTAATACCGGCTTCCAAAAAAATTGGTAACAAAAAATTATACACTTTATAGCACTCCCCGGGAAATTCAACTCCTACTTTATGTACAAGTTTTTGAGATTTGGTCATTTAAAACCGGTTTCCAAAAAGATCGATAACAAAAAATAGTACACTTTATAGCACTCCCCGGGAAATTCTACCCCTACTTCATGTATAATTCTTTGAGATTTAATCAATTATTTCCCGAAAAATTGGAAAAATTAAAAAAACCGGTTTCTAAAAAGATCGGTAACAAAAACTGTACACATCATGGCAATTCCCGGAAAATTCTACCCCTACTTCATATACAATTTTTTGCGATTCGGTCAATTAATTCCAGAAAAATTGGAAAAATTTCTAATACCGGCTTCCAAAAAAATTGGTAACAAAAAATTATAAACTTTATAGCACTCCCCGGGAAATTCAACTCCTACTTTATGTACAAGTTTTTGAGATTTGGTCATTTAAAACCGGTTTCCAAAAAGATCGATAACAAAAAATAGTACACTTTATAGCACTCCCCGGGAAATTCTACTCCTACTTCATGTATAATTCTTTGAGATTTAATCAATTATTTCCCGAAAAATTGGAAAAATTAAAAAAACCGGTTTCTAAAAAGATCGGTAACAAAAACCGTACACATCATGGCAATTCCCGGAAAATTCTACCCCTACTTCATATACAATTTTTTGCGATTCCGTCAATTAATTCCCAAAAAATTGGAAAAATTTCTAATACCGGCTTCCAAAAAAATTGGTAACAAAAAATTATACACTTTATAGCACTCCCCGGAAAATTCTACCCCTATTTGATCTATAATTTTTTGAGATTTGGTTAATTATTTCCCGAAAATTTGAAAGAATTAGAAAAACCGGTTTCCAGAAAATCGGTAACGAAAAACTATACACATCATGGCACTTCTCGGGAAATTCTACCCCTACTTCATATATACTTTTGGTAAAGATTTGATCCGCTAACGAATGAGTAGTTCGCGGACAGACGGACGGACAAACAAACAGTAGCGTTTTATATAATAGTATGAAGTATGATAATAGAATCTATGTATGTATGTATGTTTTTTATACATTCTTTATTTGACCGAATTTTTACCAAAAGTATATAAAATAGGGGTAGAATTTTCCGGGGTGTGTTATAGAGTGTATAGTTTTTCGTTACCGATCTTTTTGGGAACCGGTATCCAAAAATTTTCCAATTTTTCGGAAAATAATTGACCGAATTTGAAAGAATTGTATATGAATCAGGGGTAGAATTTCCCGGGGGGTGTCGTAAGGTGTATAATTTTTTGTTACCGATTTTTTTGGAAACCGGTCCGAAATTTTTTCAATTTTTTGGGAAATAATTGACCAAATTTTACAGAATTGTAAATAAAACGTTGTCTTCCGCAAATACCACATACTTACAATATTTCTTTGTAATGCCTGTTGTGAAAGTTTGTTGGCGAAAATCCCGTATACGACTCGCCATGCGGATTCGGCATTATGGAGGGCGCTCTCTGTCTCCAATAGAAAACGCGGTGTCGCATCTACTACTGATTTTTTCCTCTCTACTAGTCGCTCGCTGCTTTACCGTGTCCGTCACGTAGTCACGCGCAGCCTTTGTATATCACACGTTCTTCGAGAAATATATTGAGTACTAGCACAAAAACTGTTGTATATTGCGCGATATCCCCATCAGGTTATGGGCCCAGACATTGAGATATACGGTGCGTAGTGTTATTTCCGAAGAAACGGCGAGTACGTCATACGAGCGCGAGGGAACAGAGAGCGTGCATCGACGTGGGCGCGAAAAGACGGCGAGTGCACCGTACGAGCGCGAAAAGACGGCGAGTGCACCGTACGAGCGCGAAAAGACCGCGAGTATACCGTACGAGCGCGAAGAGACGGCGAGATACACCGTGCGAGCGCGAGGAGACGGCGAGCGTGCACCGACGCGGGCGCGAAGAGACGGCGAGATACACCGTGCGAGCGCGAAGAGACGGCGAGATACACCGTACGAGCAAGAAAGAACGGCAAGCGTGCATCGGCGTGAGTACGAAGTGATCAAGACAATCGCGAAAGAGACATAGTGCGCGGGAGTCATAGTGAGCGTAAAGGCTAGTCAAATATATCGTGTCGGGCGTGTCGACATAACGGCACATCGTAAAGAAAATGGCCGCGAACAGTGTCGTGCGTATCGAGGCGCTCGGGCGCGACAACTACGATACGTGGAAGCTACAAATGCGCGCGCTGCTAATAAAAAACGACGCATGGGGTTATGTGAGCGGCGAAATAACGAAGCCCGAGCCAACGGCCACTAACGCGGCTGACACACGAGACTGGCGCATCAAGGACGAAAAGGCCAAGTCGGACTTAATTTTATCCATAGGAGCGAGTCAGTTGAAATTAGTTAAAAACTGCGAAACCTTGCGTGAGCTGTGGATAAAGTTGGAAAACACGTTCCAATCAAAAGGACCCGCCCGAAAGGCCACACTATTGAAGACTCTCATCCTGAAGAAGATGTGCGAAGGCGGCGACGTGCGTGAGCATCTACATGATTTCTTCGATGCCGTAGATAAGTTGTCAGAAATGGACGTAATTATAAATCCAGATCAACTTGCCATAATGATGCTATATAGTTTGCCGTCAAGCTTTGAAAATTTCAGAGTCGCAATCGAAAGTCGTGACGAGCTTCCAACACCTGAAAATCTACGTACCAAGATAGTAGAAGAGTTCGACGCAAGGAAGAGCACAGTGACATCGAATCAAGATGCCTTACTCATCAACAGGAAGAAGCGAAATTATTCGAAGCATAATTCGACTAACAAGGAGGAACAGAAAAAGGACAAGTGTTTCAAATTCAAATGCTACAAGTGTCACGAAAAGGGGCATAAGGCCTCGGAGTGTCCGTCACAGAAAGCGGATGATAAAGGCAAGGTATCTCTTTTATTGACCGAAGACAGATCCGATGTTTGCCAGTTCGCAGACTGCACATCTAAAAATCGGTGGTGTATTGACAGTGGATGCACATCACATATGTGTAAAGATATTAGCCTGTTCATCGAAATCAACGAAAGCAAATCCGGCGTTTTGAAGTTGGCCAGTGATTCATCCGCGAAAATTCAAGCAAGAGGTGTGGCGGCGATCGTGACGACTGCGAACGGAAAGAAGAGTGAAGTGACTCTGAATGAAACATTGCACGTTCCCGAACTACGAATGAATCTATTGTCAGTCTCAAAGATGACAGATAGAGGTTATAAAGTATCATTCGAAAAACAGAAGGCCATCGTTACCGACCAAAAGGGACGCACGAGCTTGATTGCTAGGAGGATCGGCGATCTCTACTATATCGACGGAGTCACCCGATCATTGTCAAGAAACCAGCACAATGTCCGAGGAGAGCTGTCATTCGGTGATATCGACGAATACAGGCGAATTTTGGCATCGACGGATGGGCCACCTAAACTATCGCGATCTCATACAGGCATCAAAGGATGGGGCCATCCGAGGTATAGACTTACGGCATGTGCCTGAAGACTTGAACTGTGAAATATGCATTCAAGGGAAGATGACGCGACCATCGTTTCCGAAAAAGTCAACACGAGAGACCGAAAAATTGGAACTTATTCATACCGATATATGTGGCCCGATGCGAGTTACATCGAACGGAGGATCGAGGTACTTTATCACTTTTACCGACGATCATACGAGGTGGACGGAGATAAGGTTTATTAAAAGTAAGGACCAAGCACTCGAAGAGTTCAAGGCATACCAAATTTTTGTCGAGAAACAGCATGGCAAGAAAATAAAGGCGATTCAATCCGATAATGGCCGCGAGTACGTCAATAAGGAATTCGACGAATACTTAAAGACTCAGGGAATTCAACGTCGACTCATGACGGCATACAGTCCGGAGCAAAACGGGGTGGCCGAAAGAAAAAATCGGACTTTGGTGGACTCCACGAGATGCTTTCTACTCCAGTCAGGTCTACCTACATCATTCTGGGCTGAAGCACTATCCACGGCGAATTACATTAGGAATCGCTGTCCAACCAGAAAGCTTGATGGAAGGACCCCACACGAAGGCTGGAAAGGCAAGGCTCCGACTGTAAGTTACTTCAAGAGTTTTGGATGTAAAGTATTCTATATAAACAAAGTTCCCACGAGAGGAAAACTTGACCCTCGATCCAAGGAGGGAATATTCGTCGGGTATTCTGAGGAATCGAAAGGTTTTCGAATCTGGCTACCGGAATCCAAGAAAATCGAGATTACTCGGGACGTAAAGTTTCTGGAAAACTCTCTGGGAGGAGCTAAAACACCTTTCGAAGATTTCTATTCACAGTCCACGGACATGATCCCGATTGACGGCGTGGACGTCAAATTGTCCTCCGGTTATGATAACACTGAGCGAAGGAACATCGAGGAGATTGCTGTGGAGCCAGAAGAAGCAGAACCAGGAGAACCAGAAACAGGGGAAGCGGATCCAGGGGAAGCGGAAATAGAAGAGCCAGAGGGTGACAACGAGAGACTCGCACAAGTCCGAAGAAGAGGTCGTCCCCGCCTTATCAGAACCGGGCGGCCCGGGAGACCTCGAAAGGAATATAGCCACGAAGCGCTTGAACAAGCGGAAATGGCGTATGTGGCCGAAATCCCAATAACGCAAGCCATGTCGGATGTGGACTCATCGGAATGGATGGACGCGATGGCGGCAGAGGTGATATCCCTAATCAAGAACAACGCATGGAAGATTACAGAGTGTCCGAAGGATCAACGAGTAGTTGGGAGCAGATTTGTTCTGCGCAACAAATATAACTCCGACGGATCTATCGATAAACGAAAGGCACGTGTTGTAGCACGCGGTTTTTCTCAAAGACCAGGGATAGACTATCACGAGACATTCGCTCCAGTAGCAAGGATGAGCTCGATACGAGCTGTGTTGGCCATAGCAGCACAGAGAGACATGAAGATCGAACAGCTCGATGTAGCAACGGCATATTTAAATGGTGAAATTGAGGAGACAATCTATCTGGAAGCACCGGAATATCTAGAGGATATTTTGGAACATATCATTCGTTCCAGAAACGTGGACAGTTCCATCAGGGATACGGCGAAGAAGATGTTGGAGGACATTCGGAAGCCGAACGCAGTTTGTCTATTAATCAAGGCGTTGTACGGGCTTCGACAGTCAGGTAGGACCTGGCACTCTACACTGAAGGAAGTGCTTGAACTACTCGGAGCTGTTCAATCGAAGGCCGACCCATGTGTATTTTTCATCGGACCTATCGATGACAGAACATTTATCATCGTATACGTCGATGATATACTAATTGCCTCTCGCGATACTGCGAAGATCGCGAAAATCAAGAATCATCTCAGCGCTAACTTTGAGATCAAAGACCTAGGCGGCGTCAAATACTGCTTGGGCTTGGAATTCTCAAGAGAGGAGAATGAGATTGCTATAAGACAAAAAGGATATATTAACGACATTCTCGCAAGATTCGGCATGCTGGACTGTAAGCCGGTGTCCACTCCAATGGATCCGGATGTCAAGCTGATCAAGGAGGAGGTCGGCACGGACCGTCGTCAGCCCGAGGTTCCCTATCAAGAACTCATTGGGGCACTGATGTATCTGGCGACGTCGACACGACCCGATATAGCTCATGCTGTCAGTCGTCTAAGCCAATTCAACAACTGTCACACGGAGACTCACTGGAGAGCAGCCAAGCGGGTGTTGCGATACCTCAAAGGGACTGATAATGTTGGTCTAGTTTATTCTGTTTTCAGTGATCCTCCCGAGATGTTCGCGGACGCTGACTGGGGTAACTGCAGCATGGATCGTAAATCCTACACTGGCTACACTTTTTTATTGAGCGGTGGAGCCATCAGCTGGGAATCAAAGAAACAGCACACTGTGGCTCTATCAACAACTGAGGCCGAGTATATGGCCCTCTCTGAAGCGACTAAAGAAGCACTATACATGGGAGGATTACTCGGAGAACTCGGGATAACATTGGATGGAATCACCATCAAAAACGACAACAACGGGGCTCTAAAGTTGGCGATGAATCCCGTTTTTCACGCTCGGTCGAAACATATCGACATTCGACATCACTTCGTGCGTGACGCCGTTAGCAGAGGTTTGGTTAAAATCCAACATGTATCCACCGACGAGATGACGGCGGATATTCTCACGAAGGGACTGCCTAGAGGAAAGCACGAAGCCTGCATGAGGTCCATTGGACTTAAGACCATCAAATGAGTGGAATCCGACTAGCGCGATTCGAGGGGAAGTGTTGGCGAAAATCCCGTATACGACTCGCCATGCGGATTCGGCATTATGGAGGGCGCTCTCTGTCTCCAATAGAAAACGCGGTGTCGCATCTACTACTGATTTTTTCCTCTCTACTAGTCGCTCGCTGCTTTACCGTGTTCGTCACGTAGTCACGCGCAGCCTTTGTATATCACACGTTCTTCGAGAAATATATTGAGTACTAGCACAAAAACTGTTGTATATTGCGCGATATCCCCATCAAAGTTTGATTTGAGATTGAAATTAAATTCAAATAAGGAATAGTATTCAGTGAATACTGTTACGAATTGACGTTTTGTCTCGCATGAATCGTTTTCGTTTAAGTTTGTTACAAAACTGAAACTTTAAGTCAAACGAACATAACGCGAGCAGTATTAAAATTGCAAATATAATCAGTTTTAAAATGTGAGTCAGTGATATTAATTGCAAATATTAATTGTAATAGTTCTAAATTATGAATCTGTGTGTGTTAATAATTTTTGTGAGTACAGAAGAGTCGGGAAGAGCGGAGATTGGGAACGTGAGGGAAAGCACGCGAGCGAGCAACGCACGTAATATTTTGAAATAAATAAGTAAAACGTTGTTTTCCGTAAATAACACATTTTTAAAAAAAAGGTAAAAAAAGGCGCCAAGTACACGCATAGTAGTGTATATGTTGTTATCTCGAAAAAAGAGAAAGTGGTAGTATTATACCTCGAAAAAATATGAGTAACAAGTGGTAGACATAATCTTTATATCTCGAAAAATCTCGAAAAAATTTAAGCAGTAGTATCTTTATTTCCGAAAAATTATAACCCAAATGATACACATCACAAAATTATGTTACCTTATCAAAAAGAAGAGTTGCGCTTCAAGTGATCTATTACAATTACAAAAAAGAAATGATATCTCTTTAAATTACAGCGCCAATTACAGAGAGAACGTATATATTGCTTCAAAAAATAATTGTTGCACTACTTTGGAAAATCTTTACATTGTGTCAATTAAAAGAGAATGTATGATAACAATTTTATAAGATTAAAAAATTTTATTTAAATTTTACAAGGGAATACAAGATATTTAAACACAAAGTTTACATATGTATTTTTTAGTGGTCACAAAGAATTACAGAGGTAACAGTACAAAATAAAAATATTTTATTAAAATATCCAACGAGGGAATACAATTTGTATTTAAATACAAAGTTGATATATGTATTTTTCAATAGAATAAAAGATTTAATCACAACGAATTACAGAGGTAACAGTACAAAATAAAAATATTTTATTAAAAAACATAAATTTTTCTTGTAAAAATACTTGGCGCTGCTAGACCTCGAAATTTTAAATAAATAAATAAACTTATCCTATACTTAATTATAAGCCGCATTATTCGCCGTCATCACGCACACCCATATCACTCGCTCGCACATACACACCACGCTGATAATCATTTTGTTACTCTCGTCGCATTCTTCTCTGAATTATTTTTATTTATTGTTGTCCTTATTTATTTAAAATTTTGAGGTCTAGCAGCGCCAAGTATTTTTACAAGAAAAATTTATGTATTTTAATAAAATATTTTTATTTTGTACTGTTACCTCTGTAATTCTTTGTGATTAAATCTTTTATTCTATTGAAAAATACATATATAAACTTTGTATTTAAATACAAATTGTATTCCCTCGTTGGATATTTTAATAAAATATTTTTATTTTGTACTGTTACCTCTGTAATTCTTTGTGATCACTAAAAAATACACATGTAAACTTTGTATTTAAATATCTTGTATTCCCTTGTAAAATTTAAATAAAATTTTTTAATCTTATAAAATTGTTATCATACATTCTTTTTTAATTGACACAATGTAAAGATTTTCCAAAGTAGTGCAACAATTATTTTTTGAAGCAATATATACGTTCTCTCTGTAATTGGCGCTGTAATTTAAGGTGGTTCGATGGCTACAACAAAATGCAGAGAATTTCATGAAATTTTAATATGTTGTTCTGCAATGCAAAATAGAATTATGTGAATTTTTTGGGAATTTTTCACCGTCCCGTTTTGAAAAAAATCTACCTCAAAAACTTAAAAAGTACAATTTTAGGAGTAGATTTATTTTAAAACGGGACGGTGAAAAATTTCCAAAAAATTCACATAATTCTATTTTGCATTCCAGAACAACATATTAAAATTGCATGAAACTGACTGCATTTTTAACATAGGTTCTTATAGTTTTTATGGGAAATGACATATATTGCATACCTTTAGAATGAAATAAGTGCAAGAAAAAATGCAAATGATAAGGAAAGAAAAATATGCACATGTAACTTAATAATTTACAAATAAATTAGCGAAAGAAAGGGGAAGGTTACCGCACATTTCGTAGAAAAATTAATTATTAAAGCATAAATTGCTTGATTTTTCGTCTGCTAGACTGCCACGGTCGTGAACGACGTGAACAGCGGCACGCATTATACGCACGCGGCGACCAATCAGAGCAATCTTCTTCATTCCCACTACTTCAAACGCTATAGTGCGCTGTTTCCAAAACCCCCGCGTCCCACTACTCCCTCCGATGAAGCCATCGAACCTCCTTAAAGAGATATCATTTCTTTTTTGTAATTGTAATAGATCACTTGAAGCGCAACTCTTCTTTTTGATAAGGTAACATAATTTTGTGATGTGTATCACTTGGGTTATAATTTTTCGGAAATAAAGATACTACTGCTTAGATTTTTTCGAGATTTTTCGAGATATAAAGATTTATGTCTACCACTTGTTACTCAAATTTTTTCGAGGTATAATACTACTACTTTCTCTTTTTTCGAGATAACAACATATACACTACTATGCGTGTACTTGGCGCCTTTTTTTACCTTTTTTTTAAAAAAGGTAGTTTTGTACGGATATCACGCCTTTTTGTAGTATTACGCATTTTATAAACAGTATGTACAGGGTAAAGCTGTTTGGAGGTATAATACCACTTTGTTTTCTTCCAGGTAACAACATAACAGGGTAATAACATAATACATATACACTACTATGCGTGTACTTGGCGCCTTTTTTAACCTTTTTTTAAAAAGGTATTTTTGTACGGATATCACGCCTTTTTGTAGTGTGTTTCGCATCTTAATCTTATAAACAATATATCTTATAATCTTATAAACAGTATATACAAGGTATGAAGCTGAAAGTGTTACGGACTATTATTTCTAAAAAAAACAACAATTTAATATTTTGCTTAGTTTTTAAAAAATAATAATCTGTAACCCTTTTAGTTGTACACCTTGTATATATTTTTTAATTTCAACATAAAACATAATCGCAATATAGCATGATTAATGTTAATAAGTCGTTAACTGTAAAATGTTTTATTTATTTTTATTCGCGTGTCTTACTGAATGTTTTTCGCAATTGTATATGTACCGATATCTACAGGTATCGATGTTTTTGATAATTACAGATGGACATCTGTAACACGTGTCTGAAACTTACCTGATTTGTTTATTCTTTTATTTCCTTCAACTAATCGCAAATTAATTTTATTTGATAAAAGCAATTCTGTCAAATTTCTCATACATAACGCATCGTTTATAATTTTCTATTAATTATAAATATTAAATAGTACGATATATATATTCGTACTCACATCCTTGAAAATTATTTCGGGAATTCAAGCGAATAGCACAACTAGATAAAATTATCTTTCATATTTTGACAGTTGAGTAGAAACATATTTGAGTTGGCGAAAAATGATTCTCTGAAACCGCACGTGTGTGTAAATAATTTAGTAGAAACCGTAGAAACGATATAATCTTCAAGTAATTTCTTTGAATCGACCGTGACTGGCAATAAATAACGTCTCTTCGATATGAACGTTGAAAAACTGTGAGCCAACTTGGTTTGTCAGATTCACACAGCACTTTTTTCGGATCAATCATCGAGGCATTATTAATTTCGACCATGGGTTTTGGTCAGTTGATGTAATTTCTAAATTAGTTTTTAAAATTTTGGCACGACACCCGCACGGTATACGGGAGGTTCCAGGTTCAAACCCTGGCTGGGGTAATATTTTTCGCAAAAAATTTTAAAAGCTATTTAATTTAGAAATTACATCAACTGACCAAAACCCATGGTCGAAATTAATAATGCCTCGATGATTGATCCGAAAAAAGTGCTGTGTGAATCTGACAAACCAAGTTGGCTCACAGTTTTTCAACGTTCATATCGAAGAGACGTTATTTATTGCCAGTCACGGTCGATTCAAAGAAATTACTTGAGTGTTATTATACTGGCGAAAAGAAATTTATTATTCTGTTTGATATAATCTTCATTTCAAAATAAATTTGCACACTATACGTACCAAAAATATACAATATGATAACGTAGTTTTTGCTATTCAATTCATTGAATTTTAGAAAAGAAAAAGATTTAAAAGTATATAACTATGTCAGTCTATAAAAAGACATAGACTACGTTTACATGGCACTGTTAATCGGGTTTTATAACATCGGTAGTTCTTAGGCCAGTCAATCACAACTATTCCATTCTTCTGAAGAATGATTACGATTGGTCTTTTTGACACCGATGTTATAAAACCCGATTAACGGTGTCATGTAAACGTAGTGCAAATTGAATCATATATATTTAATTGTCTGCTCATTAAATATAAAGTGCGAACACATAAAAATTGTATATTTTTCTATTCTTAAATGCAATAGGAAGAAATAATTAAACAAGTATCCTTGCATAGAAATATTATGCATAATTTTTACAAAACATATTTAAGATTCGCGCAATTGAAATATATAATAAAATTAATAACGATTCTATAAATCTTAGGTACATGTTAATAATACGACATGATCTTTTTAATCATGAAACTTACAAACTAACGGAAAAAGATTCGTATCCTAAATGCTAATAATTTTTCTAATGTAACAATAATAATACTAAAAATATATGAATAGAAACATATATAATAAATAATAACATAATTAATGATATACAAGAGCTTTTGTCGCGCATATCGATTTTCAATAATGGATAGATATTGTAACAAATACGTTTAAGTTCATTCGAAAACAAATTATGTGTACACATAATAAAAATTGTATTAATTAAAATTATGTGTATACACATAATAAAAATGCGGAATTATTTTTATGTCAGACATAATTTGAATGCATCCAATTTTTATTATGTCAAGACATAATTTTAATTCATCCAATTTTTATTATGTCTAGACATAATTTTAATTTGCCCAGTTTTTATTATGTCTAGACATAATTTTAATTCAACAAATTTTTATTATGTCATGACATAATTTTAGTTCTGCCGCTAGGGAATTTTTAAGTCGATTCTTATGAATAAAGCTTGAATTCGATGTCTAGGTATCCCAGGTTGCCGATAACGGGTTACAAATAGTGCGCTCCATAGTTTTCGGTGTCCAGGTGTAATAATACGTTGAATTCGATGTCTAGGTGTCCCACGTTGCCGATGACGAGATCCACATAGTGCGCTCCGTAGTTTTCGGTGTCTACGTGTATTAATACCTCAAATTCAATATCTACGTGTCCTACATTCGGATTTAAAGTTATTAATACACCTAGTCACCAAAAACTACGAAGCGCACTATGTGGACCTCGTCATCGGCAACCTGGAACACGTAGACATCAAATTCGAGGTATTATTACACCTAAACACCAAAAACTACGGAGCGCGTTATCTGGACCTTGTCATCAGCAACCTGGGACACCTAGACATCAATTTCAAGGTATTAATACACGTAGACACCGAAAACTACGGAACGCACTATGTGGATTCCGTCATCGGCAACCTGAGACACGTGGACATCGAATTCAAGGTATTAATACACGTAGACACCGAAAACTACGGAGCTTACTATCTAGATATTGTCATCGGCAACCTGGGACACCTAGATATCGCATTCAAGGTATTAATACACGTAGACACCGAAAACTACGGAGCTCACTATCTAGATATTGTCATCGGCAACTTGGGACACCTAGATATCGCATTCAACGTATTATTACACCTGGACACCGAAAACTATGAAGCGCACTATTTGGATCCCGTCATCGGCAACCTGGGACACGTGGACATCAAATTCAAGGTATTAATACACGTAGACACCGAAAACTACGGAGCGCACTATGTGGACTTCGTCATCGGCAACCTGGAACACGTAGACATCGAATTCAACGTATTATTACACCTGGACACCGAAAACTATGAAGCGCACTATCTGTACCTCGTCATCGGCAACCTGGGATACCTAAACATCGAATTCAAGCTTGATTCATAAGAATCAATATATATTATATATATGTTACGGGCAATTTGATAAATTGGGCATTATGCATAATGGCCGCGGGCATTATGCATAATGCCCAATTTGTTCGGCCAATATGATTAATAGAGAAGAATTAATCAAATTGCCCGGTCATTATGCATAATGCCCAATGCTAAATGGTCATTTTGATAAATTATCTCATTTGAGTTGATTTTCAACTATGTAATTATGTTCAATCGACTCGTTTTTGCAAGAAACGAAAGAATCTGACAGAAAAAAGTGTCGCTCTGCCTCGCAACGCGAGGTATAGATTAGTGACGCGCTTTTAAACAATTAAATACTTTTAAAGCGCGTCATCTAACCTATGTAGGTTATTAGTGACACGCTTTAAAAGTATCTAACTGTTTAAAGTGCGTCACTAACCTACATAGGTTAGATGACGCGCTTTAAAAGTATTTAATTGTTTAAAGCGCGTCACTAACCTATATCTCGCTTCGCGGAGCAGAGCGAAATTTTTTTCTGCCAGATTCTTTCGTTTCGTGCAAAAACGCGTCAATTAAGCCTAAGTTCAACGAAATCGGTGAGGAGGCCACTATTCTGCACATTTACCAAATAATTTATTAATTTGTCTATTATAAATTATGTTTAAACACAAAGTATAAAATATTTTAGTACATGAACTCATTGTAAGTAAGAAAGTTGAAATTATAGATGGACTGCCACTCTTTTTAGAAATATATTTTGATATGTTAATCACATTTCCCACTTGTCTGTGGGCATTATATAATGACCGGTCAGTTTGATTAATTTAA